>MU224185.1:99831-121074 GCA_018584345.1 Thuja plicata
CTATCATAGACGTGGCCTCTCCCAATACTCATATCGCTGATATATATGCGCTAAGTGAAATCTGGTGAAATGTACCGAAAATTAATAAGTGCTACTCATCCAGTAAACCCAGAATATCAGAGATATTATTAATTCTGAATATCACATGTTCAGATTTCAGCGAAGATAAATACTTGAGTATTAATTTCTAAAATATATTGAGAGTTGAATCTTGTTTCAGCTGCATTTACACCTTTCAAGGCCAATTCTGATTCCTTCTTTTGAAACAATGTCCTAACAACATACCTTCTTCTATAAAGAAAACTAAATTTTTTAGATTCAGAGATATACCATGACTTCTGCACCTATGTAGCATAGTTTCTAGGTCCTTCAAGTGGTGCTTCATTCTATTCGAATAGACAGTCAGATCATCTAAATAGATCACAATGATTCTATTTCATAGATCCCCAAAGGAAGAGTTGATTTCCCTCTGAAATGTAGTGCCAACATTAATCAAACCAAATGATATCCGTTTGTATGCAAAGGTACCCCATGGCGTTATAAAGGCCATCTTGTGCTGATCTCCTTTCGCCACGTTGATTTGATTATATCTAGAATATTTGTCTAGCATTGACATTGCTTCTAATCCTGAGATGGCCTGGAGAGCATTTTCCATAATTGGTAATGCGTAATTCTCTTTCAGACTGGCATGATTCAAATTTCTAAAATCAACGTAGATCTTGATTTCACCATTTTTATTTCTTATCGGGACTATATTTGCGATCCAGGTAGAATGATGGATGGGGTAAATAATTTTGGCCTGCAAAATCTTTTCCACTTCTTTCAATATAACCTCAGATACTTTTGGATTATAATTCCTAAGCTTTTTGCAGAACGGTGTGGTGTCAGGCTTCAAAGGAATATGATGTCTAAACTGACCATCTCTGAAGTTCTTGAGGTCTTCATACCCCTGAGAAAAAATGTCTCTACACTCCTTCAATAACTTCTTCAAATCATTCCTTTCCTGCTGAGAACATGTTTTACCTATTGAAATCCATTTAGGATTGTCTTCATCCCCAATATCAATCTTGTCATATTCCTTGGGGTTATGAGAGTGTGACACCTTCTCTTTAACTGTGCTTTCATCTTTCCCACAAAACAAATATTTAAGGGATACTAGCCCCTTTGGAATCTTGTTCCCCTTTAATTGAATTATCCCATCATCCTCTACAGGACCTTCACAAACTTCTTTGCATTCACTGCTAGAACCTTCAAAATATGTATTGGAAAATTTTTGGACACAACCAATGAAATATTTGAGCTGAGAATCATTATCGAACACCTGCCAGTCATTTACATTATCTGGTACTCTTGGTCTATAGATAATTTGTACCCTATAAGTATGCATTTTAAATTCAGGGTGTGGTAACAACAGTGAAGCCAAAATTGCCAAATAATCTACCTTGGTGTTTTGACTTTGAGGTATGAAATCAATGGAAAAGGGTTCAAAAGACTCAAGTTCATCCCATACCAGGTTTATGTAGTGCTTCAATTTTTCATTTTTTTACAAAAAACTGACCTCTTACTTGTTTCATGATCAGTTCTGCATCACCTTTTGTGATCAGCTTCTTAATCCCTTTGGTCTTTGCTTCCTCCAATCCTAGCAGCAAAGCTTTGTACTCGGCCGTGTTATTGGTATTTGTGAAATCTAATTTAAAAGACAAAGGAATACACTCTCTAATGGGAGGAATTAACACCACTCCAGCTCTTGATCCCAAACTTGAACAACTGCCATCGAATTACATCTTCCATAACTCTTTCCCCTTTGAATCTTTGGTAACTGATTTAGTTTGTCTTTCATGGAGAATCACATAATTACCAAAGTGGCATTCCTCATAAAGGATTTGAGCTTTGGGATTGTCAGAAGGAACCACCGTGTATTTGTTTTTAGCTTTCGATTCAAGTTTTATCTTTTTCTGGCTCATTGGGATAATTGTCCCTGACCAATCCATCTTTATATCACCTCCCATGTCTTTGCAGAAGGTTCTACTAAGAAACATGCCATAGCTAGCCGAGATATCTACAACTAAAATTGTCAACTTCAATCATTTATTTGGACAAGCAACGAGGACAACTTATGCATCTTTAACTTGACCCATCAGTGACATTTGTTTACCGTCCATAGAATATCACCAACCAAATTTCTTAGTGAGGGCGAGGCCAAGAGATTTGGCAACTAGAGCAAGCATTATATTATCAGATGCGCCAGAGTCTATGATGCAATTGCTGAGTTTCTACCCATTTAAAAGCAAAGAGATATAGAAAGGATTAGGCTTTTTCTCTTGTATTTGAATTTCTATGATATTGATACAAGGAGGGTCTTGAGGTGCCTGGGGGGTGGCTTTAGTTATAGAAATAGGGGGTTCTTTGACTGTAGATATTTATCCTATAAGAGGTTTATTGAATTGGGCAGTTGAACTTCATTCTCCTTTTACATATTTGACCAATTTGTCCAGTTCTTTAGGGTTCAACCTTAAGTATTTAGCTGGAGAAATTGAGATGGAAGTGGATTTACAAAACTTGACAAAGTCTAAGGCAGGAGGGGATGAGATTGTGTTACCTCTTTTTAGAATCTTGACTCCTGAGCCTTTTGGATTTTAGGAGGCATCACCACCTACCAGTTCTTTCTTCTTTAGAGAAGCATCAGATGCTCTAATGCCCAGAGTAAATTTATGGTTCCTTTTATTTCTAGTAAGGAATGCACATGAAGGATCTTGCAAGGTCACCAGGATATCTCTGTCTCTTTCAGAATCAGACTCATACTCTAGATGAAAAGATCTCGAATTTCCAATTTCAGAAGGAACCTTATCTTCCTAAAATTCTACTATTCCAATAGCATCTCTCATTGCATTTATTTGAAGACACCTCAACCCGTCAAGGGATTTTTCACCATCGTTATCAGTTGTTAGATGAAAAGAACACATGGTCTCTTTTGGTGCAGTTTTGATCTGCAATCTAGGCTGTGACCCTGCTAAGAGAGGGGTTTTCCCATGAGATTGATTATATTTCTTGTGAATGATGTCCTGATAAGGTGATTGATAAGGGGAACCAACCCTACTCTGTTGCCTTTTGAGCATTTCTGTATCGTTCATTAATCTCTGCATCAGGGAATCTGTTGGAGTGGAGGAAGAATCACCTAAAGTTTGAACTTCTCTTTTCCACTTCCCTGCCATGATGAATGCGTCTTCAAGCTGAATGGCTTGTCTTTGTGTAAAATTAAAATTAGCTACCCCATCCTTTCGTAGGTGAAAACTTATATCTAGTGGTACTACATTTAGGAAGAATATTTTCTTTTTCTCATTGTTGTGTGCAGAATTTGCTAGAATCCTTTGTAGTATCCTGTTGAACTTCACCATGAATTCCTGCATAGGTTCGTGTATTTCTTTCTTCAATTGGCTCAATTGGAGAAACAATGAGATTTCATTTACATGTGTTTTAAATCTTTCCTCAAAGGCAACTCTCATATCATCCCAACTGGTTATGGAGGCATGAGGTAAGTGGTTAAACCAATCAGCTGCAATATCTGTCAAGGTTGTCACAAAAATTCTAAATGCAACTTCTTGAGTCTAAACACTGATAAGTACACCACATGTAGTGTGAAATGCATTGAGGTGGTCTTCTGTAGTTTTTTTTCCATCTCCATTAAACTTAGGAAAAATTTGGTTAGCACTCTTGGGAAAAGAAATAGGAGGATTTGCACCCAGGTTCAAAGGATATATATTTTGGCCCCAAGGCTGGTTCACGACCATGGTTGGAAATCTCAAATTCAAGGGTTGAGTATTGAAATAAGAGGGTATAACAACACCTGATGGATAACAACTTGTACAACTAGTGATACAACAGGAGTTTCAGGAGGTGAGGAAGGCCTACTACAAGACCTCCTTTTCTTTTTCTTGGGTATATTCAGACTAGGATAAAAATTCAAGTTCTTTAAGGCTTCAAAATCCTCGTCAATCAACCCTTTGATTCAATCACCTCTCATATATCTCTTATCAGCTAGCTTTGATATCAAACCAACTTTCAATTTCTCGCAGGAACATGAGAAAGTCTATCTACTACTACTACTTCTTGGGCCACAGTTATGCCTCTTAGGTGTTCAACAAGCTATTCTTCTCTTTCCAAAACTTGGAGGGTTTGTTGGAACTATTGATTGCTACATATGTATCTCCAAGTTACTACAGTTAGATCTGAAATTAAATCTTCTTGCGTATTTTCAAAACTTAGATTGGGTTGAAGTACATGGAACACATCATTGGGTGGAAAAACCATTTTGATTCATTATAAACAAGTTAGATTTTGGTCTTTGTCACAAGAATCCCCAGTAGAGTCACCAAACATCTGTTGGTGAGAAGATTTGTCTTCACCCTAAATGATATCTAATTAACCCTACACCTTCTTTTAAAGACAAACCACTCACAATAGTTGGATAAACATATAGTAATTGCTTCCCTCTGAATTTTACGAGGTATAACTCCCTCTCATAAATATTCAAGGAATTTATGAATAAACTACACACATATGTACTTTTAACCCAAAAGTACACAAGGATCTCTCATATACTCCTTGGTATAGATGTAACTTTAGAAATCACATACAAGATAAAAATAAGTTCAAAGAAAACACAGTTCTTCCAACTTTCTAAGATTAATTGTTCATTTTTAAAGATAACATGAATCCCATGAAAATATTTATGATCATGACACAAATAATAAGTAACATAGAAAAAATGATATATCAATCCACAATGTAATCGATACACCACAAGTTTAAACTCAAAGATTTAAATTGGAACCTTGCATTAATATATGTGTACTATAAAGATCAAAGTCCAAAATAGGTATTCGGATCGCTAGTCCTTTCCACTTAATTCTTCAAAAAGAAATCTAAAACTTCTCAATAATGAATGCTAAAACTATCTAATCTAAAATTTCTAAGCCTTAAAAATTCTTATGCTCCAACATAAATAATTTTATAATCTGGGAGGCCTCCTTGAAAACTCAACCACTCAGATTGTCGACAAAGAAAAACAATTATGAACTAGTAACTAAACATAGAAATAGTTCTAAGACAACTATCCCTTATAAAAATAACTAAACAAAAAACAACCACTTTGTTTCCTCAATCATTTGTTCTCTAATGTGGCATCTTTCACTAACCTGCAACTCTTGAAAG
The DNA here is from genome assembly GCA_018584345.1 of Thuja plicata. Classification (NCBI taxonomy): domain Eukaryota; kingdom Viridiplantae; phylum Streptophyta; class Pinopsida; order Cupressales; family Cupressaceae; genus Thuja; species Thuja plicata. The sequence goes on from MU224185.1 coordinate 105,043, forward strand.
TGCTCACCCATTCTTGGGTCAGATGAGAGTGCAAGATCTTCAATCCCGATAACTTCGCTCGGAAGGCGTCCTCCCATTTGAGCTCCTTGATTCTCTCCTCTTTCTTAGGCAGTTGCCCTATTTTTAGGTACAACATCGATTCCACATTTGCTACTCTAGTGAAATATTGGGCTGTGGGATCTTCACTCTCTTTGATGGCATAAATGACAACTTCAAAACTCTTTATCATAGTGTTTGAATCTAGGTTCCCCTTATCAAAATGAATAATTGCTGATGGATTCACTACCTTGATGTGCTTCAGTGCATCCTCATGCATTTCTTTTACTTCCTTCCCAATGGCTTGCACACTCAGGATTGCGGTTTTAAACAACGAGCCTTTCCATCCAATATTTTTCTTTAGTATGAATAACATACATGGATGTACTGACTTCATCGGGTTCTCTAATAAATTTTTTTCTACCACATATTCTTCCACCTCCTGAACTTGAGATACAATAGTTGCACATTTAGCCTCGTCCAATTCCCATACTAGTATCAAAGTTTGGATTTCTCTGAGTAGTTCTTCTCCTTCTGTATATGTAACGATGAATTCCTATATGAATTTGCTTCCTTCTTTTATGATACCATCGATCTAGTTATTCATTGCTTCCATCAAAGCCCTACCATGTTGCATATGCTTTAGTAACCACTTTCTATTTGAAGAATTAGGATCAAAAGATTGTGGAGCTTGAGCCAAAGTTAATTCCCTTACATTTCTCAGATAATTGAGGAACTTGGCCATGGTTATTACCAACTTCTTTAGTTCTCTCTTGTCTTGACCGTCTTTTTGGGATTGGGTCAGCATATGATCAGCTGAGAACTTAAACAAACAATCTCTCGTGTCACGGTTCAAAACTCCCAACTCCATTTTTGTGACTTCAAAATCCTCTATCTAAGGATCTTGAATTCCTTCCTTCTATTTATATATCACAATTTCCATGATTACCTTTCCTGTGACAGGGTCTATGCTCAACCTTGCATTATTTTTGACTCTTTTGGCCTTTGGAGTATGGATGAGTAACTATATATTTAACAGGAAGGGAAATTGGCTTCAGACTGCACTTTCTTCTTACTGAATCAGACACCCAAGGGGGAACTAAACTAGAAATTAATCTGCTATCCACTGTCTTAGTAAGTGTCGCATGTTCTTGCTGAGCATCATTTTTATCTCTGAACAATCCCTAGTCTTTATTTTGCTCTTTTGGTGTGAGAGAGATATCTTCATCATTTGTCTCAATATCTATGAAGCTCGAATCTTGTGAAGGCATTTGGGTATGGGATGTGACCTAGTTCTTGACCTCATCCGAGGTGGAGTGGGATTTTCACTTGTAGCTGCCTTCTTCTTAGAAAAAACAATACCACCTACATCATTAATCAAAAGGGAGACATTAGAGGTATTCGGTGATAATCAAATTGGGACAAGATTTATATCAATTCTTTTAAATGGTGCTGCCTTTGTTCTTTTTTGTCTCTTCACTTCCAACCATTCATCCATAAAATTTAAGATAGACTTGGCCCTCAATTTTATGTCATCCTCTTCTTCTCTAGTCCAATCGATCTCTGTCAGAATTAATTTATTTGAACTGACATAGGCAGGTTCAACAATCTCAAAATTGTCCTCATATAAGCATTCAATTTTGAATTTCAATTGTAAAGTTTTGATTTGAGGTATTAATAGTCTAGAATTATCCCTTTTTTCTATCTCTTTTTCATCATTACAATCTTCCCACAAATCTTCAATGTGTGGAACTGATTTTATGTGATTTCCCAGGCCTAAGGTTTGTCTTGCAAAACCTTTGTTGTCAAAACCTCTTCTTTCTCCATAAAATTGCATGTTAAAATTCAATAGATTGCTCCCCAGCACTGAGGCATCAATCATGCTCTTACAGGTTAAAGCCCCAAGTTTGACTGGAAACATCAAATCCCATTTTTCTTCCAGGAGATTGTTTTTAATCACCGTGAATAACTTCCTACATATTTCTGCTAAGATAAAGCAATAAATGGAAAACCTTGGCATCTTGAGAGGTTCTTCATCAAATCCTCCTACTTTCACATACGTGAGCCACGGGAACTGAATATAAAAGCTACCATAACTTTGGATCAGCTTCTGTGCATCTAGGGAGATTCTCTACCCTGGGGTCCCAGCCAAGTCGTACCATAGCTTCCCTAAGAACTGAATATAAAAGCTACCATAACTTTGGATCAGCTTCTGTGCATCTAGGGAGATTCTCTACCCTGGGGTCCCAGCCAAGTCGTACCATAGCTTCCCTAAGAACACATGATGAACTCTACAGAAATTATCTAGAACTCTGTCTCTTCTTAGCAAGGGGAAGTATTCATAAATATTTATTTCTTCACTCCATGGTTCATGAGGAATCCAAACAATTTCCTAGGTACATGCTAGACAATATATCAAATTTGAGGACATATAAAACTTCGTCTTGGCCATTTGTTTCTGTTTGAGTTGATCCCTCATTGAACTGACAATTACCTGGGCCCAATCCAAGTATTTTTTCCCATCTAGAATGATTTCTATGTAATGATACATGCAATCTTCAAAGAGGAGTACTTGAGAAGACTCCTTAACTCTGTGTAACAAGACTATTTAGTCATGGATATGTGATTTCATATGATCTTTAGTTAACATCTTGGGAAACCTAGAACCTCCTCTATAAAATGCCTCGATCCATTTACGGGCGATATTGCTGCGGTTCTTCTCAAGTCATTCCTGAAACTGAGCGAAAGATTGGGTCGGGCTTAAACTAGCAGAGGCTTCATTGGGAAGCTTGAATACTGACATGATTGTTTCTCTGGTTATTGACAGAAGTTTTTGGCCATTATTTTTCAATATACAATTGGACCTTACATCATAATGGTTAATACATTGTTGAATCAACTCAAGATTTATTATGGCAGGAGGAAAGGCAACAACTTGAAACAACCCATTTGACATAATTTCTAGGGTATGATTCATTTCCACACAGTCTTTGAAACTATGAAACATCTTGTCTACCTCGACTCCCATTAAGTTAGTGTTTGAAATTATTGGACCTTGACATTCTAAACTAACAATATTACCAAATAAATGCATACTGGACTTCATCATTTTCCCAGTTACAATACAAAACTTTGCACCCTTTAAAATTCAAACAAACAAGCAAAAGCATGAACAAAGGAAAGGCTCTCGGCATTTACCCATAATCCACTTCCTTAGAGAACATTGGCTATCTTCTGTAGTCAAAACTTCACAATATTTTCTTTTAAATGAACAAACCAGGATGATATGCTTTAAAGAGATTTACATACCCGCAGAGTATGAAAAATATTTGAACATTAATTGAGACATGAATTTTAGGGTGGGGCGCGTGTGTCTTGATGTGACATTTTGCTGCTGATATTCTTTGAAAAACTATCCATATCATCATTTATTCCTGTCTAATACCATTACTTCACCCGTGTCGGGAATTAATTCCATCAATTTGCACTGCCCACTTAGACCACGTCCATGGTTTCCATATTCTTGAGGCATACCATTCCATCATTGCGGTGATTACTTATCTAACATGTCACATCACTTGTCATGTCAGCCGCCAATCTAGTCCTTTGGTGCATTATGAATTTATTTGAACTGCTCTGAACTAATTTGAACCAAGGTTCAAAGAGATTCAAAGTGGTTCATGAATGCATCATGACTTATGAAAGGGTCCCACCTGCAATTACAATCGTTAGATAAAAATAACTTATTTGAATCAGTTTTAATTACTTGAAACCAAGTTTCAAATAGGTTCAAAGTGGTTCACGACAACTCAAAACTACGAACACTTGTCGAGGGAAAAATGATCATTCAAAATATATTTAAAATGCTATGATAATTATCCTAGGGAGTAAATATGGACACAGAAAATAGACCGACACAAACTTAAATGGTTTAAATAAAAAACAAAGGGTCAAAGACACTTATACAAGGCGACTCATATAGACACTAAAAATTTGTTAAGCTAACCAAGTATGATGGTGGTGTTGTGAGATTTGGTGACAACACTCCTAAGCTTATCATTGGAGTTGGATCTATTTCTTTGGATGGAAAGACTAATATTGCTGATGCGTTACTTGATGATGGACTTAAGCATAATTTGTTAATTGTTGGATAACTAGTGGAAAAAGGTTATCAATTGAAATTCATTGATGGGATGTGCTCTATCAGAAGTAAGTTAGGAGAATTGATCTCATTTGGTACTAAGTTGAGAGGTAATGTATTTGAATTGAATATGTCTGATCCTTCTTGCTTTGTTGTGATGGTTGAATATAGTTGGTTATGACATATAAGATTTTGTCTTGTGAATTTTGATAATATTATGAAGGCAAGTATGAGTAATGCTATTAGAGATCTACCGAAGATTGTGAAACCATCTATTACCATGTGTAGACAATGAGTAATTGGTAAATAGACTAGAAGCAGTTTTAAAAGAAAATCTTACTCAGTGAAAGGGAAGTTGGATCTAGTGCATACATATATGTGTGGTCCTAAAAGAAAAAGGTCTTAGTATGGTGAAATGTATTTTATAATTTTTGTTGATGAATTTTCTAGAATGATGTGGGTTACATATCTAAGAGAGAAAACCTGAGGCTTTTAAAAAATTCCAGATATTCAAAGCAAAAGTTGAGAATGAATTAGGTTTAAAGATAAAATGTTTGAGATCAGATAGAGGTGTAGAGTTTAGTTCAAACTTGTTCAATACCTACTGCGAAGAGCATGGAATATAAAGACAAACATCTGGTCCTAGGACACCACAACTGAATGAGATAAAAGAGAAAAGAAACATAACAGTATTAGATGCTGAAAGAACCATGTTGCTAGAAGGAAATGTATCACATGTTCATTAGAGAGAAGCTATTGGTACTGCTATTTATACTTTGAATAGAGTTTAGAATAGAGAAGGTACAAGTAAGACTCCTTATGAATTATGATTTAATCATACTCCTACTATGAAATATTTCAGAATATTTAGTAGTAAATGCTATATCAAAAGAGATGATGAGATAAGAAAGTTTGATGTTAGACGTGATGAAGGAATCCTCCTTGGTTATTCCACTAAGAGAAAAGCTTATAAATGTTTCAATCTGAGATTGATAAAGATGATTGAAAGTGCTAATGTGATGATTGATGAAAAGTTCTAGATTCAAGAAAGAATATATGTCTGTAACAAGACTATAGAGATCAAGGAGGTTACTGTAGATCAAGAAGAACCTTTTGAGATTGAACATGAGATCGAGGTATGTCAAGATGACTCAAATGATCCTACTAAAATTCCTAAGACTCTGAGGTATGTTAAGAAAAACCATCCTGAAAATCAAATTATTGGCAATGCAAATAAAGGAATGATGACAAGATTGAGATTAAGAGATGAATTTTGGTTGATTTCTCAAGTTAAACCAAAATCTACTGATGAGGCATGTAGAGATGAATCTTGGACTAGGGATATGCAGGAATAATTGGAACATATAAAGAAATTTAACACTTGGGAACTGGTTCCTATACCTAAAGATAAGAATGTTATAGGAACTAAGTGGTTTTTTAGAAACAAGATGAATGAAGAAGGAATGGTTGCAAGAAATAAGGCAAGACTGGTTTGTAAAGGCTACTCACAAAAAGAATGTATGAAATTTGAAGAAACATTTGCTCTTGTTGCTAGGATTGAGGGTGTAAGATTATTTCTTGCTTATGCTTAACACAAAGACTTCAAAGTATACCAGATGGATGTGAAATCAACATTTCTGAATGGAGATTTAGAAGAGAAAGTATATATTGAACAACCTGATGAATTTCCTCTAACAGAAGATGAGGATATAGTTTTCAAGTTGAAGAGGCTTTGTATGGTCTAAAACAAGCACCTAGAGCATGGTATGCAAGATTGGATAGGTATCTACTTCATCTTGGTTTCAGAAAAGGTAATGCGGACATTAATTTGTATTTAAGAACTAGTGAAGATGGAATTCTAATAGTTGAAGTTTTTGTTGATGATATCATTTTTGGAGGATATGATGTAGTGAGTAAAAAGTTCTCTAAGGAAATGGAAAATGAATTTGAGATGTTAATGATTGGTGAGATGAAATTTTTCCATCAAATGCAAATTAATCAGAACAAGAATAGTATTTTTTATTTCTCAGACAAAGTATCTTAAAGAAATGCTGAAAAAGTTTGGAATGGAATATTGTAAACCTGTTGGAACACCTATGGTTACTGGTCACAAAATTACTACTAATGACAAATCTCAAAGTGTTTTTCAAAAAAAGTACAGATCTACGATTGGAGACTTACAATATCTGACTCACACCAGACTAGATATTGCTAATACAGTTGGAATTGTGGCAAGATATCAAGCAGATCCTAAAGAGACACACCTTGCTACTGTGAAAAGAATATTTAGATATCTGAAAGGAACACTGGATTATGGCTTATGATATAATAAATCTGATAATTTTGAGTTGCATGATTATACTGATGCTGATTGAGCAGGAAATGTTGATGATAGAAAGAGTACAAGTGTTGGTGCATTCTTTCTCAAGGGAAAAGATTGGTTTCTTGGTTAAGTAAAAAGCAAGATTGTATAGCTCACTCTACTGTTGAATCATAGTATGTTGCTGCTACTATAAATCGCACACAAATTATTTGGATGAAGAAAATGCTAAAGGAAATTGAGATAACATTTGACGAGTCAGTGGTTATCCATTGTGATAACACTAGTATAATGAATATGTCAACGAGTCCAATTGTGCATTCAAAGACTAAATATTTTTCCATCAAGTATCATTTCTTGAGAGACAAGGTTGTAGAAAAGGAGGTTAGATTGGAGTATATCAGCACAAAGGAACATATAGTAGATATATTTACAAAACCTTTGCCAAAGGATGCCTTTGAGTATCTCAAAGGTATGCTTGTGGTGAGAGCCCCTCCTCACGAGAACTAAATTGATGCAGAAATGCATCATTCTAGTGGATTTTAGAGCTATATCATTTTCTGGACTTGATGTATGGATTTACTCCTTAGGGGGAGTGATCACATGAACATTATAGAACACATTTGAGTGAGTTTGCACCTGAAGATTTGAAAAAGCTACACCTTGCAGAGGAAAAAACAAGAGTTATGGAACCCTTTTCTATTGTTGTCAAAGGGGGAGAGATTCTATGTGAAAATCCCTACTATTCTAGGTAGAGCTGTGTTGAGGATATTGAGAAGATTGTATTGAGAGTGAGTACCTTTGGGTTGATGGATTTTGCCATATGTTGCCATCAATGCAAAAGGGGGAGATTGTTGGAATTGGTTTTTGTTGTTGTTGGCATTCATGTTTTGTCACTAATGTCAACATATGTTTCTATGAAGGAAGAAGGGCGCTTTGCTGCTCTGTTAATAACCAAGGAAGGACACTTATATTAATTTGGTCTCCATTGCTATTTAATTAAATGACATTTTTTATTGGATGATTGGATTCTTGAATGTCATTAAAAATTTTGAAATTTTTTTCTTTGTCATGCCTTCCATCCAATATTTTTCATAACATTTCTATTATATATCTATCTGATATGCATTGTATCTTGAAAAAATGCATAATTTGTAGCTGCTCATAGTAGGACAACCTACTAAATCGTCTAGGATAACTTTTCAGTCCCTGTAGAAGCTGACCATTAATGCCTTGATGACTTTCATGAAGCGTATAAGTTAAACAAATTAACAATGACAATCATTGTCAATTACAATAGGAGTAAACAAAACACAATATAAAAATATAAATTCCAAACATATCATATATGATAGATAAACAATTTGATCCAATGTATAACCTTGACGATTAATTCTATTATATTCCAACTTTCATAGGCGAGGGGTCATTCTTCGTGGTTTTGATGTAGTCTCTTCATTCGCATTGGAAATATTTTTTTTTAGTAGTATGATACTTATGATTTCTGTGGAGGAAGTGCCTATACTCATCAAACACCTACTTTCGTGAGCTTGTTGAATGACGAGATTTCATCTTTGGACCACAATCTGGACATGCAAATTTTCCCTTTGTTTGAAGACCTATAAGATCATATATAATAAGATTAAATATATAATTTTTTATAATTATATATAATGAATAGATTGTTTAAAAAATATGCATGATATATACTTTATAAAATTAAATATTGTTAAACTGCATTCAAACATTATAACATTCCAAAGAAATGTCTTAGCTCTGGGGCATCATGAATTTTCCATACAAGCATTGCATGGAATTAAAATTGTCTTTTTCCTATTGGTCTAGAGACGCCATACATAGTGACACCATTCTATAACTTTTGTAAATCGTCAATAAAAGGCTCGATATATACATTCATATCTTTAACTTGGTACTTACCTAGTTGAATGAACATAAACACATTACATAATTATTATACACACACACACACACACACATGACTATCAAATGAAAAAAATATAAGTCATTATGCAACAAATGAAAACAAATATAATTCATTATGCAACAAATAAGAAAAATGAGATGCTACTACGTAAAGAAAATTGATGTAAATAATACCTAGAACAATCACTGTCAACATTATGTGTTCTCTCTTCATTGACATCTATGGAGGAATGTTATTGTTGATAACAAAAATAGTCCACACCGAATAAATAGATCTTAGCTCTCCAAATGGATTGACACCGTCTGTTGCCAATGAAAGCTTGAGATTATGATCAGGTTCTTCTTTAAAGTGTGGTCATTTTCCTCCATGTCCCTAAATACAAATCCATCTACAAACATTCAAAGAATTTCATCTCCACTTCTATACTGTGCATGGTAATCCATAAATTGTGCTAAGCTTTCACACCTAAATAATCATTGCATACATGGAATGATAGGAATATAACGAAGAACCTTGCGAGACACCTTTTTTGTTAGTTGATCTATTCAATATCTATTGATATAAAATTATGGGCACTCTGTTGCAAATTCATGTTGTTTATGATATATAATATGATCATTGGGACATGCATCTATTGCTTGATACTCGATATCAATATATTTTATAATGGTAGATAAATCTCGGTATGAGCGAGGTAAAATATTTGATGGTGTAACAAAAACTCACTTATCAATCTACAAAAAAATAATAATTTATTAATATAAAGAATATTAATGGTACATATTTCATCCTTTATTTACTAGTGATGAACTAACAACAAAAATAGATGAAAAAGATGACATATATGACATATATACATAATGTTGGCAGTGATTGTTCTAGGTATTATTTACATCAATTTTCTTTACGTAGTAACATCTTATTTTTCTTATTTGTTGCATAATGACTTATATTTTTTTTTCATTTGTTGCATAATGACTTATATTTTTTTCATTTGACAGTCAGGTACACACACACACACATGACTATCAAATGAAAAAAATATAAGTCATTATGCAACAAATGAAAAAAAAATATAATTCATTATGCAACAAATAAGAAAAATGAGATGCTACTACGTAAAGAAAATTGATGTAAATAATACCTAGAACAATCATTGCCAACATTACGTGCTCTCTCTTTATTGACATCCATGGATGAATGTTATTTTTGATAACAAAAACAGTCCACACCGAGTAAATAGATCTTAGCTCTCCAAATGGATTGACATCGTCCACTACCAATGAAAGCTTGAGACTACGACCGGGTTCTTCTTTAAAGTGTGGTCATTTTCCTCAATGTCCCTAAATACAAAGCCATCTACAAACATCTGAAGAATTTCATCTCCACTTCTATACTGTGCATGGTAATCCATAAATTGCGCTAAGCTTTCACACCTAAATAATCATTGCATACATGGAATGATAGGAATATAACGAAGAACCTTGCGAGGCACCTTTTTTGTTAGTTGATCTATTCAATATCTACTGATATGAAATTATAGGCATTCTGTTGCAAATTCATGTTGTTTATGATATATAATATGATCATTGGGACATGCATCTATTGCTTGATACTCCATACCAATATATTTCATAATGGTAGATAAATCTTGGTGTGAGCGAGGTAAAATATTTGATGGTGTAACAAAAATTCACCTATCAATCTACAAAAAAATAATAACTTATTAATATAAAGAATATTAATGGTACATATTTCATCCTTTATTTACTAGTGATGAACTAACAACAAAAATAGATGAAAAAGTGACATATATGACATACCTTAACATCTGTGAGATTGCTACATTGGATAAATCATTCATAGCCTTCAAGTTCACCAGCAACAATACAACATAGAGAATAGTTATTTGGGAGCCTTCATAAAGGGGCTCGTATACCTTCTTAAGTACAGGTAAATCATGAACATCATCAAATTCATCTTGATCTTCATGATCAACAACATCACTAAATGTGTCACGAATCAATGTATTTGTATCATCATCTTCGACTGCGTTTTCTGGTGCATGATCATCTTCTTCTTACATAGGATCATTAACTTTATCTTCGATATTCACAACTCCATGTTCCTCCGCCTGCAAAACCACATTCTCTGGGTCTTGATAATCCATATCATGTGCCCTAGGGTTCCCCACCTTTATAATAATGATTGATACAAATAAACCATGATCATGATCAAGTAATTTTTTTAATATATAAAAAATGTTAAAATAATATAAAAATTTACAAGTTCAATCAATATAAAGACATATAATGAACAACTTACCAATAGACGATAATCATGCCCCCTTCAATGTGGCCATGTTGCCTACAATGTTTCTCAGTTGTTGTGATTATAATTCTTCTCGTCTATAAGCCCTTGTAATTATTGCAAGGACAATAAAATTTCCCATCACCCATTCTTTTCAATGTAGCCCACAATCTAGCAAGTGTCTCTTCATTTTGTTCTGGACTAATATTACCTAACACAATTTTTATTTACCAAGCTTGAATACTTAGATCTTCAAAAAATATCAAACTCACACTCCAATATTTTTTAATCATAGACAATTAACAAAATCTAATAATTCTGATATTTTACACCAAAAAAATTTGGCTTGTAACAAATTGTCATAAGTATAGCAAATTTGCAAGTATAACAAAACAATGTTGCAAGTAAAGATAAATTGTCGAAATTGCTTTTATTATTAAAAAAATATTCATCGGAGCCCCGATGAATGCTAACCATATACCCTTCGGCCCACAAATTAAGGTGGTGCTAACATATACCCATCGGCCCATAAATTTAAGGGTATTGTCGAAATAACGACGAAAATCAAAGAGCATCGCAATTTTGACGAACTTCAGGCATAAATAAAAATAAAAATTTCACATTAAATACACATGTACTTGACGATACAATTAATTATTGGACTTTTGTTGGAAAGTTTCGTCAGATCTTGCATTCAAATGGGATAGTGAAATTTGACAGCGACACCTAGGCGCACCCTTGTGAAAACTCTTCTAAATCGCCTAGTTTGAGAGATAACAACTTCATATCAGCCGATTGTCATGAGAAATGCCCTTGGAATCATATTGATTACCTATAATTAAGTGTGTTTATTCACTTTCAACCTCCACAGTTATTTTTGATGAGTTTTTCAAGTACCCAATTTGAGGGCCTAGTGAAAGTCTTTAACTTGCACATTTTTAGGTTAATCCAAGTATCCCACTTTGAGGTTTCACATTTCATTACTAGTTGATTACCATGGAAAAAAAGATCATTCCACTCTATTTCAAATATATTAGTGAATCCCCATGTCCATTTTGGGAGCCCATTGACCTCGTTTAATCTTTTAGCCAAGCCCAAGGTAAATCTAATTTCTTCTATTTTTTTTATTTCTCACATTCACAAATTCTCCAAGAGGCCAACTTTGCACATCAATATTTTGATGCCATATGCTTGTCAAGATGATTTTCAAGATGAATAATTTGGTTCTTTGGATTCTCTACTTGTAGAGGTACTTTTATGTTAAGTTGTAGACTCTGAGGACATTGCTTGATATTTTTGCCAGGTCAAATCCAAATCAGTTTTATAGAGTTAAAAAATTGTATTTTCAAAAGGTTTCAGGATGACCATTTTTGGAAATTAATATCTTTCCCATAAAGTTGAATCAGGTGAATCCCTTTTGCACACATACTCATCATATATGAATTAATCTACTTGCCACGTGGTAGATTCTCAGGGTTGGATTTGATATTTTTTCAAAGCACATTGTTGGTAGGGTTTGTGTGTTTTTGACATGTCCAGTTGCACAATGAGGGAAGTGGCTGATTTTGACTGTTGATATTTTTCAATCCTGATTTTGTCAAGCAAATTCGTTTGGTGTTCATATTCTCATATCAGGATCGTACAAGTCTATGTGCTCTCGTGACCCCAAGTGGTCATTTGATCAAATTTTTAGAGGCCTTCCAACAATTTTTGCTCATTTTGCAGAAGATGTCAAAAGCCAATTTTAATGGCCACCCAATAATTATTTTTTTCTCAAAATACATTCAGGGTCAAATTCAAGGAGTGGAGATGAAAATCAGTTTTAGAATGAAAATTTCTATGCCAAGTCGCAACACTTGCAATGAACTCGCAGAGGCAATTTCAATGAGATTTTTAAAGGATATTATTATTTTAAATAATAATATTTATCTATAAGGTTAAATTGGGGTTCATATTGCCTCTTTTGAAATGAAAAATATTTTAAATCATCCAAATGATTTAAAATTTTACAAAAGGGAAAATGGAAGTATTTAAATCATTTTTTGAATTAAATATTTTTGCAAGGTTGGTGAAAATTTTAAAAAAATGTCATGATCTTGCAAACAATGAGGGCTAAAGTAAAATATTAAAGAAGAATTATTAATGTTCATACACCGTGGTGGGCCCAAGCATATGAGCTGAGGCAAAGAATGATTTTTCTTTTTAATTCAAAACTCGCCACGCGTCATGAATTCACAACATCACAAGGCATTTAACAATGAGGTCAAAGTCTTTGGGATTTCAACACTTTAAATTGGCTGCAATGGGACATTGTTAGATCCATATTTAATTTGAACAAGTACACATCTTTTCTTATCTTTGTTGAGTCTTTGGTGCCAATGGAATTATAAATGAAGCTTTGTATCCCAATTTAGTGCAGTTTCTTCAAAGATTGGTCATGGTTTTCAACATATCCATTCTTGTTTTTCCCTTTGAAAAATATAAGTTGCAGCTACTCCCTAATCCGCCCATAAAAATTTGCCTAAATAGTAAATAGAATTGCAAATTTAGTGAAAAATATTGGACCAAACTCTCTGCTTGCATCTAGAAGTAAAAAATTAATGTAGAAGCATAATTAATGGATTGGAAAATATGACATTACAAGTTGCCGATTGGTGGAAGGTTGAAATGTATTATTGTTCAGCCCATCAATTGTTCTTTTTGCCAAAAACATGAAGATATGAGGCACATTTTTTGGGGATACCAGTTTGTTAAGAAGTAATGGAATTTCGTATTTCACTATCTTTCTGCTATTTTTTATAGCAATCTTAACTGGAAAGAGGCCTTACTTGGAATTGGGCTTCAAAACAATGTTACTTTTGAAGGAGTTCGCCAGACAATTTTATTGCACTTTTGGAGAGTCCGATGTAAAGCAATCTTCAATAACTTCTATGATCATCAAGAATTTGCAGTTCTAAAACTTTACTTTGACATATTTTATTGTCTTACTTCTCTCTTATCTCAACTATAGGCGGATTCTAGGAGGAACTTAAAGATGGAATATCAAATTCAATGCATCCAACGTCAAGTTCATCAGCTTATTAGTAAGCATAAGTTTGGTGTGCTTCAAGGACTTTAGCTTCTTATCCAGATTTTGCTTAAAAGTTGTTCTGGATTGTAATTTATTTTTTGTGTATGTACATTCGTTATTTGTATAACCTATTATTTCTCTAGGCTGATAGGCTATTGTCTATGATTCGCTATTGCTGCTACTGTATTATGTGGATGTTTTTATTATGTGATGTTGTATAATCTTTCTCTGCTCTCTTGAAGTCCTCCTTAAACTGCTATTCTTTCCTTTGTAATTTGTATTTTTTCAATAAAAAAAAGTTTTAGGTCACTTGAGCACATGCTCGCAAGGCCTAAAATAATATTTTAATTAAAGATGGATCGGAGGAGGCTGACGATGAGGATGAAGAGGAGGATGATGAAGAAGAGGAGCAAGGAGAGGAAAATGATCTCTCAGACCAGCGCGGGGGTTCAGAATCTGATAACTCAGCAGGGAGTACATAAAATGAGTCCACCTCAGCCTCAGACTGATGCCCTGAGCTAAGTCCACTGGGGCTTATTTGTAAATATTATGCTATGGTTAGCTTAAGTTTTAGTTACTTTATAGCTCTCATTTTCTAGTTAACTCTCAGTTTGAGCCTTAGGTGCTCATTTTGTTATTTGAATCTTCGGTTTGTAGTTTTTGGTTCAGAAATTTGAACTTATGTTATGCTTACTTATAATTATTAATATATTATACTCAGCCTCGACCTCTTATGTATGAATAAAAGGAAAGGAGTGCAAATCAGATTTGAAGAAGTACAAACTTCAAATTTAATTTCAAATTTAATTCTCTTTCTATATATTCTCTTCTTCTTTCATTTCAGGGGTTTTGAATTTTTATTCGGAGGAAATGTAAATGTAAAGTATATAGTATATGAATAGAGATAAGTTTCAAATAGTTTGTGTATTTATGTATCAATTTCTGTTAGTTTTCTTAAAATAATGAAGGGAATTACAGAGTTGTCTTAAGATTATGTACTTGATTTTCATATTAAGTTCAAGTTAGAGTACCAATGATATTTTTGATTTGTCATTGCAAAGATTTTACACCTGGGTAATATGTGTAGGAATTTCCTTCAAGGAAGGAATTAAATGCTGTATACATATTGCTATGAGATTAAGTAAATGAGAAGGATATGCAAGCATGATTTTGTAGTAGTTCAAATGGATTTGTTCATGTAAAGCATGAATTTTGAAGTTTAGCTAATTTGACTAATATTTGTTATATGAAAATGTTTATGATTTGAAGTTTGACTATGTGCACTATGGATTTGGCATTGATCTAATGAAGTTTTTCAATTTTGTCTTAGATACCACTTAAAATCAAAATAATCTTTATTTTCATGTCATTAAGTATATTTGTGGTTATTTTTGTGGGATTGTGTGAAGTTGGTGAAATACTGAACACCCATTCTCTATGAATCTGAGGACCATTCACTGTTAAAGGTTTGTAGTTGTTAAGGAAATGGATCAGAAGATATTATAAAACTAATGTATATAGATAGTTGATATTCGCTGTAGAATACAATTGCCGTTGTAATTGATTGATTGTACAACGAATATCAACTATATATATTAAATCGAATGAGTGTCGGTTATCAATAGTCATATCTTATTATCATTGGTGACTGTTGATAACAACTAATATAATTAACATGTTTCACTGTTAGTATAACAGTCGGCATTTAATAAAATAAGGAATGGACAGTCACGATACTTATCGTGACTGTCATACATGAACAGTCACGATATATCATGACTGCCATGTATGTTAGTCACGATAGGTATCGTGATTATTATGTTAAGACATGTATTATATGTAGTCGATTTAATTTATTATTATGTGATATATATATATATATAACATAATTATAGTTTGATATATTATAATAATATATATTATATATTTGATTTAATATATATTTTATATCTCATTTTATATATATATATATATATATAGTTTTATGTCATTTTAGTAAACACGAATGAACATATTTCAACACTCCCTCTTGAGAGAGAGTTTACCAATTTGGTAGATTTTTCATATCGTAATATATGACTCAATCATGATGATTTATCACTTATAACAATATACATATTTGAGATGTCCGGACCAATCCGGCTCAACCCCTTTCGGGAGTCTATCTTAAATAATTGTTATACAACAAGTGATAATTTTAGTAACAAGAT
>MU224185.1:125735-136742 GCA_018584345.1 Thuja plicata
TATATAGTTTTATGTCATTTTAGTAAACACGAACGAACATATTTCAACAGTAGTTTCTATTTGGAACGAGTTTATTATTTGTGCAAATCTGTGAGTTAGGATTATCCTCCCAAGTTTAATGAAGCTGGAAGTGAAGAAGGCTTTATACATTTTCGATGTTGCATTTCCTTGTTTTCAATCAGAATAAAATTGGATGAGTTGTCAAAGTTTTAAAACCAATAGTCCAAGCCTTGTGAATTTCACTTAGGATTGAATGTAGCAAGAAAAGTCGCTAACGAAATGGCGACTCTACTGGAAGGGAGATATAAAATTCTTGTTAATCCTATCTCAGAATATTTGGTATAACATGAGGTAGTTAGAGTCAAATAGAAAGTAAAGATTTTTTTTTTTTCAGATTTAGAGTTTTTAGCTTGGAATAAGTTTTTTTTGCAGCATATACGAAAGACTTTTTTGTAGTTTTGTGTGACTCTGTTGTTGGAGAAAATCCAAAATGATGAAGTGATTTAAATATATCTCATCTATTTAAATATTATTCCTCTGCAAGGAGGTGACAACTCTATTTTAAAAGGACCTAATAAAGGAGGTAAAGAAGTTCCAGATTTGAGGAATTTTCAGTTAAGAAGGAAGGCTAACTACTACTGCAAATTTTCCACGTATTTCTCTTTTGGTTTACCAGAGAGATTTTGTGTGAAAACCATATATGTGTAAGTCTGAATTAGTTTTCTTATCATGTGAAAGATAATACTAAAGGAAGGGAATTCTTGAAATTAAGTTCACATGCTTCTATGCTGTAAATTTTAGTCATGAATTCTATGAGAAGTATGTTGTATATTAATTCTTTGAGTTTGTAACTACATTGTTGTGAAAGGTTTGTGAAAGAACAAGAAAATATGTATCATCAATACTGTAGTCCTTATGTGGTTCCAAATATGATGTCCAATCAACAATCTCACTAATATCCATAGATAGGAATGTTTATGCTAGAAATTTATAACCCTTCAAGTTTTACTATCATTCTGGGTTGCCCAAATCCTTTTCCACTTGAACATAGAAACCATGTGCCTAAGATTTATGGGAGAAAAAATGAATTAGCTAAAAGTCATCTCCTATAATTCCTTATTTTATTTTGAGATCATCGGATGTATTCAAAGGATGTTCATATGCAGTTGTTTGTGTGTTCTCTTGAAGAGGATGCATGTAGGTGGTTCAGTTGTATACCCATGGAGTCTATCCATTCATGGGATGACCTTGAGTGTCTTTTCTTTAATAAATATGGTGAGGGATGAAATCATAGTTTGTTCAAGAAGTAGAAAGTACATCATGTATACAACCAAGGCATGAGTTAGAAGGTGGAGGTAGTTTGCAAAGTGAGTATAACCATGCTGTCCTAAGTTGTCTTCCACGCTCTATACATTACAGTTAGCATCATGCTGAGTATGAAGACAATACATGCAATGTAGACCCTCTAATGCTTATTTATGCATTGCTGAATATGAAAAGAATGGAAGATGAAACACCATATTCATTGCTTCTGAGGTTTTTAAATACACTTTGTGAGATCCCTATTGATTTCAGACCTTGTGAGTCCACATGCATTGATATGTTTTTACAATTCTATGATCCTGGTTCATTTTGTTGGTCTGCTCCTTTGAGGCCAACGTGTATTGGTCAGATACTTGAGTAGATGGAGATGGAAATTAGGTCTAAAAATATTTTTAATGAGGAGTCTCATTATGTTGGTAATAATAATGATAATCAAGAAAGCGATATGGATTTTTCCATTGATGGTGATTCATCTTGTGTTACTAAACATGACATGTATACTCAACTTGCAATGGATAATCCTTGTGATCAACATGTAAACAATGAATGTGTAAGTGAATTTTGTGGTCATGACAATTTAGATGTAAATGTGAGAGAGCATGATGAAAATTTGCTTTCTAAACCAAATTTTAATAGTGATTTGGATGAGCTTGTTGGATATTCAATGTCCAATGATATGTGAGATCTATGTAATGATGAATTCAATGAGTATTTAGAGCTAAAGAATGGAAATGATAATGTTGTAGATTTTGAGTTGCAACTATGTGATATGTGGATGAATGAATAAATGAATATGGGGCTATGAGTACTTGTGTTTCCATTAAATCTGGTGTAACTTGCAAAAACATGAAGCAAGGATCAATATCTTTATTATGTGAGAATGATTTTCCCCTCTATAGGACGACTCCGGGGATGCGAGTTTCAAAAAATGGGACTATAGAGATGTGATTTCTTAACTGCAAATTCCAAAGATGTACCTCAAAGACTTAGGCTTAGGTTTTCAAGGAATAGGGACTGAACATCTAGGTTCAAAGATAATAGAAATATTTTACTCAAACAAGGTATGCTAGAAGTGGGAATTTCATACCCAAAAGACCAAAATCCCTTTGGTGTGGTTTTCCTTACACTAATTATTGATCAACATATCTTTGGACCATTATAAATAGAAGATTTTGGGGAAAGAGGTTCATGTATCTGGGTTTGGGAATCCATAAATTGTAGGGTGGTAGTCTGGGATGATTAAAACTGGATTCACAGACTTGAAGTCATGGATACCTCATGATCACTAACAAGTTGAGTGCTTTAATCTTGGGAAGGATTTCAAAGGCTAACTCCTAGGTAAAGGAAATTTTTTGAGGCGATCTGTGGTACTGAGATCACCTAAGGCTGAGAGGTCTTGCATTTAATAATGCCATTGCAAGGTTTTGGACGAATGCCCTAATTCATTTTGTATGACCTAGGGCACATAGGTAGGAAATTATAGAGCCTTGATTGGTGAATTTATTGATCCGAATTGAGGGAATTGGATTGTAGGGCACGGGAGGTGAACAAACTAACAAACTTGAAGGACCCTAAGGCACCCAGGGTGCAAATTTCACAAGGAAATCCTTTTATTTCTAAACTATAGCTAAAAAACCTAACATACAAAAGCAAGAACAACATAGAAAAACCAAAACAAAACAAAGAACAAACAAAAAATCAAGAAAGAAGAGATTAAAACCTCACCTTCTTGAATAAAAAGAGAAAAAAACACACATAAATATACTATGTAGCAACAATCAAAGCAACTATAACTTGAATAATTACAGTTAAAATTGTTGTCGGGGAAGCTAGGTCGCAAGAAAGTTTTTTATTTTGTTTGAATGCTTGATGAATATAAATGAATTTCATTTTGGGATTTTATAGCCCGTTGGGTTGAGTGCATCGAACACATCTTGTACTTTACTTTCCACAAGGGGGAACTAGGTACACCGGGGTATGGGATTGCAAAATATAAAATACTACAAAGAGTTAACCAACTTCTTAAGTATTGCAAAATTGAGAGGTTCTAAAGATCTGACCAAGGGACCAAAAGCCAAAACAAGGGGGACTCTGGGGTCACAAACTCTAGAGTACCCAAGTAGAAGGCAATATAATAACAAGAAGAAATAGGGGACACAACATTTTTCAAAAAAAATGTTGGGATAAGTATGCATGACATAATAAATGGTGGCTGATTAGGAAAAATGCCTCGGACAATTTAGAACTCTAGAATCATCTGCAATATGAAACTTAATAACTACTATCATTTAGGATGACATTTAGCATTGTAAATCAGATCTCAGTGAAGGAGAAAACCATAGGCATCCATAATACTCTGCAATAGGTACCTTTGTGTGTGCTTGATGATCATCTTGCTCTTCAATGACTAGGGAAATTAGAGGGATGCTACTTGTAGCCCAACAAATTGTCTTATATTAATACCCCTATATAATAGTACCTTGGTTCCATATTTCTTTGGTATACTTTCCTTTTTTGATTGTAGTGTTTTGGCGATACTTCTTTCACTAACTAGTGCAATTTTTTGCATTTGCAGTAAAAATTTCACTAATACTCCCATTACATTTAATTATAACTTGGTTTTAGAATTTGAGGGTGTCATAGAGGTATTAGATCATAACCTTGTGCACTTATCTAGAGTAACACCACTCTAACTATTAGGTTTATATGGTATCCTTTGTATTTCTTTTGATCGTGAAGGGGTATTTCAGATTTGTCCATATCCCAAAGTTGTTCTTACTTACTTCTTCACTTTGCTAAACATTATCATGTATGAATGTAGGTAATTATTTCATCATCGAACAACTGATACAAGACTAATAAAATGTAAAAAGAGAGTCTCCTAACTAGGGGCACCTGGTCATCATGCCTAGTATACCAATCCAAATAAGACAAAGGAGGGAAGAACCCCAAAATAAAGGGACAAAAAACTAAAAATTAAGAAAGAACACTATAGTACAACATATATAGCAGGAAATAAAGTCCAGGCCTTTTTTAGGCAAAATAGTGCTTGAGAAACTGCTAATTGACAGGAAACAAGATAGGTTCCCTAGTTAAGGAACTTATCTGGTAAGTATTGGCCCTAAGAAGCTCAATGATTTGGTAGGGTCCCAAACAAATGTGATCAAAATTTTTGTGGTCACTTTTCTTTTCATGAGCCTTGTCCCATAGAAGGGCAAGGTCTGAGATCTCGAAGACTTTAAACTAAGCTTTTTTGTCAAACCAATATTTGACAATAGCTTGATAATTAGAGAAGTGTTGGAGTGAATTTTCCCCCACTCCTCTAATTTAAGCAAGTTAAGGAGGTAGACCTCCACATTATTTTCTTGGTTATCAAATTACTGCATGAATTGCAAAATAGTGATTTGAACATTCATAGGGAAGACCATGTTCTGACCATACACTAGGTAAGGTAGTAGGGGGAAGTCACTAAGGATGCCTTGACATAGATATAATCTACCTATAAGGAATTATTAACATTGAATCAGTTAATAATTAATAATACAATGGGTCAACAACCATGGACCTCAATATAATTACATTAAGTACTAAATAAGTCTGTCAAAAAATTGAAAGTACAGAAAACTATATTGATTATTTGTAATAATTTTGATCATGATCATCCATTATAATGTCATCAAAACCTGTACATTATAGTGAACTTGGAACATAAGTTGAACTGAAAAGGAAGTCAAACTTGAGTTAAATCAAAGCATGGACTCTGTTATTTGACAATGTCATCTTATGACTCCCAGCCACTACCTCCAACACTCATATCACTACCTAATGTTGCACGATCTCATCCGCTAGGCTGTTTAGCCCAATCTTTTGAAGTGTTCAATATGTCATCACCACCTTTATTGAGACCCTCTTGTCATCCTATACTATCTTTCAATGTAGGATCATGATCACTAACTTTAGAAGAATTCCAACCATCACCCAATTTTGTAGTATCCCACCCATTACTTCCCCATCTATTAAACTCACTTTCCCTAGAGCCGATAGTCCAAGCTCCTCTAGCAAGAGATTTGGGAATTGTGCTGCCATAATTGCTACCCCATTCCTCAGTTTTTGATCCCCATGAATTTCAACATAATTTCACCCCCACCTATTGTTAATATTTTATTCATTGGCTCCCCTTCTAGAGAAACTAGAGAAACTAAATGATAAGCCATATCTTTACATGTGATACAATAAATGAAGTAGCAATTGTAATGATACATCTAATAAACATACATCACTGATATATGTCTAAGGAATGTATAAAGGTATGATCAACAAGACACTGGTGTAGTAAGCTAGTCACTGAGTACATCAACTATAGAGAGGAAAAAGGAGAAAATAGAATTGGAAGGTAATTAACTTAATCATTCTTGCTTCTACAGAAAGAGTAATTATTTAAAAAGTGATATAAAGAGGAATGACAAAGATTCATTGGCTGTTCTTTGTATGCATAAATGCAAGAGCACATGGAAACATAGTCATGTTTGAAGTTACAAAAGTAAACATATTATAAAAAATATCAATTTTTAACATTCATTAAAATATTATCAAAAACCAAGGTTGTCAAAAATATGATTAATATCACATTTTTTGTTTCTTTTCTATAGTTAAAAAAAGATCCATTGGAGTATCATTTTATATATCACCGTTCCCCCCTTTAGTTGTTCTTCCCTCTTCTTGTGATCTTAATGTATGCCTAGTCGGGTCGAAAGGGGGGTTTGCTGCAATAACAAAGAAATGTTAAATTGATATTTATTATTATTATTATTGTTACAAGTATTTCATTAATTAAAAGCACATTAGAGTGGTGCTCTTTACCTGATTGGGCCACATCATGTTTATGATCTTTTCTTATAGCCTCATGCTCAACACGTTGAAACCCTCTAAATTCTCTAGAGTTGAAACACAAAATTTTACATTAATGAATACACCAATTGCAATTAAATATGTTTAAAAGAATATTAGAGTGCTCCTCTTTACCTAATGGGGCCACATCATGCTCTTGATCTTGTCTAGCTCGATGATGCTCAACATGTTGATCACGCTCTATATGCTCTAAAGTTGAAACATGAAAGGTTACATTAATTAATACCAATTGCAATTAAATATGTTTAAAGCAAAATTAGAGTGGTCCTCTTTACCTGATGGGGGCACAGAATGTTCCTGATCTTGTGTAGCTCGATCATGCTCAACATGTTGATCACACTCTACATGCTCTAAAGATGAAACACAAAATGTTACGTCAATTAATATGCCAATTGTAATTAAAAATGTTTAATTGTATTAATCCATACTCCATTTTGTATAGCTCATGAATACATCTAGTACCGGGATGCACACGATGACCTTCGTCTGCAGGTGGTGCTCCACCCTCACTAGGCTGTATTCCAATGTCATGTGTATTATTATCATTGATTGCTTGTTTTAAAAAATAGACACATAATTAATTTATGGTGGAAATTAATATTGAATAGATTGCAGAAGTTTTCAATTTTAAGTAAAATTAATTGAGTTTATTTACCTTTGTAGTCAAGAGTCTTAGGTGTTCAACCACAACTCCATAGCCTTGCTGGAAGGATATCTTCATGTCCTCTTCTATGGGGACTCTATTGAATTTAGAGCCCTACATTTTTGCATAAGATCATGAATTTTTCTTCTATGTTGTGATATAACCAAAATTGTTTGCAATTTATTATTTGGATGCAATATTTCAGTTATTGATACTTATAATTCATGCGGCTAATTTTATATAACCACCAGAGCCAAGTTTGTGCTGCCTGTATTTTTGTAGTATTGCCTAAGTTGCCTTCGATGTTTTGGGAAACCTATGAAAATTTTGAAATATGTTAGATTATGTAAAAAGAAAAAGAAATTATTATAAAATTACATTGTTGATAGTATCACATACCTTCATTGGCTTGGTGGTGTATTTCCTTTTTTTGTTTTCAGCCTTCTCCTTTCCATCTGAAACTAGGTCCTTCCACTCCCTCTTTGAAATCATGGGGGACACTCATAATTTTTGTTCTTCTCTAAATCTGACCTATATTGATCCCTCACATACTTTGGAAAGGTACCGGCTTTCTTAAGGACCTTGGTTCAGTAGAATTTGTTATTACCGAACAACACAACTAAATGGTCAATGAGCTCATCTTTTAAATCTTTATTTTGGGCATTCCAATGTCTACATATGGTGGGCCCAAAGATATCCAATACAATATCATTTAGATGTATATAAAAAACATCATTTCCAGAAAAAAGATCATGGGATCATTAGTCTAAAAAGAGTGATCAATAAGTAAATTTCAGTTGGATTATATATAATAATAATTAGAACATTTTAAAGTACTTGGGACCTTCTCTATCTTTCTGGGAACAAAATCCTCGCTCACCAAAAATGTGACCAACAATGTTCCCATGTACTAGTAATACATTAAGATCCAAAAAATCTTGCTAAAACATCACCAGTACTAGTAGCCTTTGCATCCCTAGGTTCATGCCTTGACACATCTTCTAGCATGTGTTCATTGCCAGAGGGTGCAGTACTTGATGCGTGCATGTCATGTGCTGCCTACATTTCAAGAGAAAATGTAGGGATGTATGATGGGGTCAAATGATGTGATGTATGTGTAGGAAGATCATGGTTGACACTTGTACCAACCCCTACTCCCTAGGCAACACCTGTAGTACCCTGATCATGGCCAACAACAACATGAGGATGCAAAAAATCTTGTAAAAACAACACATATTTTAGTAGATGACATAAAAGAGTAAAAAATATAAAACCCTGAATGAAATTATGTTATAATTAAAGATCTTGTTATAGCTTACTTCCAAGTTTCTTGATCTCTCAGTCAACATTTTAATCATTTCCCTTATCTCATCAGTTTTAGGTACTACGAATAACAACTAAAGGATTTCTTGATTGCACTTTTTTGGGTCTTTCTTATCATATCCAGAGGGTTTTTGGAATATGGGATGTCATCACCACATAATAGTTACTGCACCTCCCTATGGATTCTCTCCTCTACTATGTGCCTTTCTTCGATCATCCTATTGCAACAAGAACATTAAAAACATTATCAAATTAACCCAATAAACTTACGAAAAAATAATAATAATTTTTTTTCTTGTATTTAATTTATACAATTACAATGAAGTAAACTTGTTGGGTAGAAGTGCATGAAGAAGCATCACAATCTATTCTTTGGGCCAAAGCCTTGCGCCTAGGATCAATGTCCTGCTGTGAAGAAAATTAAATATAAAAAAATATTGCCGAAATCAAATCAATAAAGTTATGTAAATAATAATAATAATAAAATGGTATATTAGAGTCCTTAATTGGAGGCTGGGTAAAATGGTATATAATACTTACATCCCCATAGTAACTGTGTTTGTATCTGTGTGATTTAAATTGTAATTGATTAGCAACTCTTCCCCTGGAGTTATTGATTTTATCACACACATGAATACATGGTTTCCCTTGCGTGTTTTGAATATGCAATTGGATTTATTATTTGTTGACCCAGGTCATGTACTTTTTATAAACCCTGCAATATTCCTTGATGCTTTTGGCCTTATGTTAATGTACATAGGGGTATGTGCAGGATCATGGTATGCCAAAAAGTAGCGATGTGAAAAATTCCCTTTTTCACCTGTCGAAAAGCGCATTAAAAAGTGTGTTGAATTTTTAGCAGGCCTGGGTGTCAATACAATTGGCCAAAGGTAACACCAAAGACCAAACCATATTGGGTATTTGATAGCTATCAAATACTTGATATCTATAACATAAAATCACAGACAAAGTGCATTCTACCTAATTTTTCAAATGTCACAAGGAAAGAAAGGGAAAATGTCTTCGGGTATTCGAAACCAATCAGGTATATGATCTAATTTTCTTCTAATTTACCCCAAATAATCATCGGTATGTTAATTTTTTATTTGTTTATTTTTTTCGATGTTTTAAAAATGAAATTCTTGTTTTTGCTTAAAAATAGGGTTTTTTAATTGAATTTGTTTATAATGTTCTAAATTTGATTGTAATTATATATTTATTTCTCATGTAACTAGGCATGGCTGACTCAAACCAACCACAAAACCCTCCCCCACCAAATAATGAACTTGAAAAGATTCCACAACCCCTCAAAACCCCCCCTCGCTAAATAATGAACCTGAAAATAATCTGCAACCCACTCCAAATCCTTGACCTTTAGATGAACTCACATAAAACAATCTAAATTAATGGAGGGGCTTCTAGAACACATATGAAAATATCGCTACATTATGCCCCATGTTTTCCACATTGAACTCTGTTGTTGAAAACATGGAGAAGCTTAGTGTGCAACATAATATTGCACTTCATTGGCGTGAGGTCATGTATGCCAAGTATGATGATGGGTTGGATTATGATGGGGTCAAGGCCCTTAATATAACTAAAGATGACATATGTTTCCTATTTTTGAATCCAAAAATTGGATTAAAAGTGGACCCTAAAAATCCCAACTTTTCTATCCAATGGTGCACAAACGATCCAATGTGTGAGCACATATGGGATCGCTGGTGGATGGTTTTTGATAGACCACCCCACAAAAATCTGGAGGTCCCCTTGTTAGGATTAAGTAATACTGAGAGGGGGGGGGGTGAATCAATATTACAACACTTAAAAACTTAAACTTAATAAATTCCAACTTAAATAGATAATTGCTGAAATGAAAAGGACATAAGCACATAACACCATAAATTTGTTTTTGAGGAAACCCTAGCCAAGTGAAAAACCTGGTGGGGATGGTACCCAAAAATATATACTAAAAGTATTGTGTCCCTGTTAAGAGACCTAGCCATATTAGGAGCTAATATTATAGTAGCACATTTCCTCGTTAGAGGAATACAAAAATCTTTTTACAGGTATACTGAACTCACTACTCATACAATCAAAAATATGGTTATATTATAATGCTTTTCAAGAATGAACAATACAAGTATCTACTATTCTTAAGTAGTTCCATTTGTAGCTTGCATCATCATCTATCTGATTCTAACATCACAATGCATCCATTCATACATTTGCATCACATGGACCATACTCATACTCCGCTTCTCAGAAGCTCTTCATATATATATATATATGATGACATTATTTTTCCATTAGTATACTCAGAGAAAAAACACAGACAACAAGCATTATCGGCAAAAAACAAGCATCACCGGCGAACCACAAGCAGTACCGGTGAAATGCAAGCATACCTGACAGAACAAAGTTTTTTGAGAAAAATGCTAAGTATAAAAGTGACAAGCATCACTAGTGATCACAAGCATCACCGACGGACATAAGCATCACCAGAAACCACAAGCATTACCGGCGACACAGTTTCAAAAACAACCCGATAGGAACAGACAAGCATACCCGATGACATGTTCAAGAAAGGAACACCGATGACCAAGAACACCGACAGTCAGAACCGACAGTCAGAAAAGCCGCAAATTGTGGATCTGATTTATACACAGCGGATAAAGCAAAGTTATTCTATTTTGTAGAATTGTTTTTTTTGTTTTTTATGGTCATGCAAGCTTTATGTAAATGCTTTAAAGCATCCTAATGGATCTAAAGCATATCTAACTACAGATCAAGATCAAGTTGTATATCTT
>MU224185.1:150734-190536 GCA_018584345.1 Thuja plicata
TAATCAATTCAATTCAATTAAGGTTAATACAATCTAGGTAATTCAAAGAATAATCTACACATCAACACCTTACATTCCAAGATAATCAATCCACAAACAATCTATAAATCAAATCAATCATTTTTATATCTTATCCATTTTATCTATTACATTTTTGTAACACAATCCAATTCCAACACGTTAAATTTTAATTAACATTTTCAATTCCATGTGTTACAACACTTAATAGTGTTGTTGAAAGCTTCAAACGAAGTAGATCTTAACAGGGCTCTACTGTAATACTCCTAACAGGGTAGGTCATTAGAAGTGACCAAATTGTAAGCCTTAACCGGCTCTTCTTATCTGCAGATAGTGAAGTTTGTGGGTAACAATCCCCACCGTAGTTTTTACTTCCTTAACAAGATTTTTCTGCGATATCATATCTTGTGTCATGTGTTATCTAATTTCATGAATGTTTCTATTATTGTTACATATCAAAAAGAATGTATGATATGATTTCATATGCATAAAGAAAGATGAACAGATAGATAAGTTAAATTGCAAATTGATGACTAAGGATAGATAAGTTAAATTACAAACTGATGACTAAGGGTTAATGGGTTAACCAAGAAAAGAATTAGAGGTACTGATTCACCCCTCCCCTCTCAGTACAAATTATCTCAATATAATTCCAACAATAAATATATCTTATTACATTACCTAGTCGGCTTCCAAATACATCACAAAATGGCACCAACACTTTTACAAAATAAAATATAAAGTTTCTGATCATACATTACAAAATAGAGGTAGTACCCAAACCAAATCCAACTTAGCAAGTTTAGATTCCATGTTACACTTCCTCAATCATCGCGACCATTCAACTACTCTATCTCACTGTATCATTGTCTTTGCATGACCTTAACTATCTGTATCTTTCATCTTTGAACTCCAAAACTCAAGAGACCTTAATTGAAGGTCTATCATACCTCAAAATAGCTTCTCCTAAGCTCACATTTCTTCATTCGTCATATACTATCTTTGCTGACCAAAAATGTACTGCCGTACTCTGTAAACTGCTTTATGTTATTAGTCATTTTTACAAGTCACAACTCCAAAACTATGTTTCACTCTAAGAAATCATTCATAACTGATGTGTTTCCATAAATGACAACCCTAAGGTGTTCCTAAACACTCCTGAATGAACCACTTGCCAACAATCTCTCCCTTTGGCATTGATGACAACACTTAGTGAAAAATGACTAAGCGCCAATACCAAAAAGAATATACAAAACACTCTTTATCTCTTTTACATGTATCTTCTCTACTTTATACATTGTTTTATATCTTCTCTTCTCCCCCTCTAACATAAATGGAAAAGGTATACAAAAACGTAGAATACATAACAAAATTGTGCTACTGCTTACCAAAAATTTAGACCATCTTCAGTACATCTTGAAAAGAGCTTTCCAAGATGTTCAATTCTTCATTCTAGGTCTTGACCAATATTTGACCTACATGGATCAGTCCATTCAGTGAAAAAGAAGATATCTCTATTTCCTTTATCTCGGTAGGCATGTATCCAGTGAGGGCATGCTCTGTCTTCTCCATGTCAAAAAGGTGTATTTCAAGAATTGATAACTTAGGAGTAATCAAAGTCTTCAGCATACCAAATCTTCCCATAAATCTCCCTTTCTTGGTTTCCAACACACTCATTTTGTCTAGAATTCTGGATACTTCCTTATCTATCTCTAAAAAAGTGTGAGAGGAGGTCGCCCAACTGTGCATTAGCTTATCTAGAGCCTTCCTATCATTAGCCATGATATCTACAATATTCTGAATATGTTTGATAGGATTTATACAATGGCTGTATAAAATCCTTCCATATGCTACACAACCTTTTGCTTCAGAATTTGTAATGTTCAGTATGCCCAAGTCCCATGAGATAGACTTGCATACATCCTCTAACATCTTCGCAAGGTATTTTTGTTCTTCCTTTTCCTCTGCTATCTTCTCTAATCATGACTCTCAAATTCATCCAGCACCCTGTTTAGGTTCTTTGCAGTATCCTTACCTTTGAAAGTAAAAAATATAGGTAGGAGTTTTTTGAAGGTATCAACTTCCGTGTACAATAAGGTTGAAGAAACATATGTTTATTACTTCACATTTCACTTCAGCCTTACTCACTGGTTCCTTCACAACCTCAACAATGCAAGCTTTCTCTTAACTCTTAGAGGGCTCTTCCTCAGTAGATTTTACCTTTTCTATATCAATCTCTGACACAGTATCAATGTTTCCTTCAAAAGGATCATTAGTATCCAGTGAGGTATCCAATACCACAGGTACACCAGCAACAAATAAATCTAGTTGCTTCATAGTACTCATAAACTAACTATTATCCTTTTCATCCTTGGATGAATCAATGTTTATTATTGCAGACTTGGAGGACTCTCCCTTTAGAGTAGATCTAGTGTCCTTAGGTATAGGAGGTGTGAGCTTCTCAGGTTCAATATCCATTAAGATTTTGTCTATCGCCTTGTGAGTATCCTCAATTACTTCATCATATTTTCTTGCCATTCTCTTGATCAATCTGTACTTAGTTTTTAACAGGAGTTTCAGTGCATTTAGTACATCCTTTTGTGCTCATCAAATGATATCACTGGTAATATATCTTCAATAGATTTTACCCTGATTCGTTCATCTTCTTGTAATGCTAATTTCTTCCTCACTTTTAGTTTATCATACAGCTCCCGAGGAATGCTTCCATCCATATCTAGCAGATTCTTCTAGAAAAATAACATGTGCTTAATCACAATATCTTCTATAACGATTTGATCATCAACATAATACCTATCATAATATTTTCTTACTTGATTTATCTTTCCTTGGTTCGTAACTCTTTTATCCATCATTTTCAAGTCAGGTTTCTAGAGTTGTCTGTTCACAGGCTTTTCTTGTGATTTATTCTGTTCTCCTTCTATCTTCTTTTTCATCTCTTCTACCTTCTTCTCTGTTTCTTCTACTTTATTCTCTCCATCTGACCCCTTTTCTATATCTATTGTCTATTTCTTGGGTGGGTAGTTTTGTTTAGAGGACCTTATTCTCTTTGCAGGGGTTTCTGCAACCTTCACAGTCTGTGATGTCTCCATAGGTACTTATGACATAGTAGAGGGTGGACTAGAAGTTTTCTCAGTGTCTAGAATTGGGAGAGCTACATGGGTAGAGCTCCCAACTTTAGATGCTCTTTTAGTCATCTTCCTTCTTATCTCCTTCATCTCTTCTTTAGTAATGCTAGCTTTACCTGCTAATTCATCTATAACATTTTCAATTTTCTTCCTCCTAGCTATTCTTGTCTATTATTATTTGATCTTAGAGGATTTATCCTCATATGTACCCCATCTTTCCTATGGTGTATCTAACTCTGAAGATAAAAAATTCTCAACCTGCATAGTTAGAACTTCTTTACTCACCTCATACCCCATAGGGTAACACCACTTCATCCTTGGATCAACTTCCTAAAAAAAAACACAATCTGTTTCAACCATGAAACATATTGTCTCTTTGTACTTTTATACTATCTCCTTGGGCATTCTCATTCTATATTTCATCTCTCTTTGCAATATTTTTATCATTCCAAATTACTCTCCATCAACCCATGTTCTATTCTATCTTCTGTAGCTATTTGATATTTGTAGACCAATGGGTTCGTTATCTCTCCAGGCTCTAGGGTGCATACTTAAGAATTTATGCACAATGTGTATATACATGTGTATCACAAGTGATCCAAATCTGAATGCCTTAGTCCTATCTTTCTTTATTTGTATTACCTTCTCCATGAACTATTGTGCAAGAACTTTGTATAGGTTATATTTAACATTTTCTTTTACCATCTTATATGCCATCATTATAACACCAGCAAAAATTGAGTTAGGCCAGCTGCTACAATAAATTTTGTAACCAAGAATCATTACAACAAGTCTAACATCTTACTGGAAGATGTCAACCACTGCCATTTCTCTCTTATCCCATTTCGAGTGGGTTAGGGTTTCCACCTGCTTCTTGATGTTTTTCTCTGTAAGAGGAATGACTCCAGAGTTATCTAGACTAGTAATGTCATAGATCAACTCACTAAAAATATTCATAGGCTGCTCCCCAATCCAAATGAATTGGTCGTGCATTCTACTCAATATGATTTTGAACCATTCTTCTTCGTCAAACTCATGTAATTATTTTATTTTCATTATGCTAAGACTCTCAAGATGAGAAAACTCATCCTTCTCCATCCGCTTTAATCATATCCTTCATTTCCTCAAAGATCTCAGAATCTCCTAAAGATTCATACTTGCAATGGATAAAAGCCCTAATATACTCTACATGAAGAACTCCATAGGGCGTTTGTGAAAATGCACCTTCTAGATCCTCCTGAGTGGATTTGCAAGGATGTTTTTTAAACTTGTATCTAGGTCTCTCAACAACATCAAATATCAAAGGTGCATCCATATTCATAAGTTAGTGAGTGATTTAAATACCTTTTGATTGCTGATTCTATGAATTATGGCTTCGATCCAATGCACAACACACTTGCTTCCTTTTATTTTCTTGCACCAATCCCTGTTCTTCTCTGACTCTTCTCTTCAAATGATGTTTAGACAAGTTCTTTTGATTAACCTTATACTTTGCTATAGAAAGAGATGACATAGTTCCCAATAAACTCATCTCTGCACATAGTCCAGTCAATATTTAACAATATAGTGATCACAAAATATAGACTGTAGAGATATGCAATCACAAATATATATTACATATCATTTACACATACTCTCCCTAAGCTCACAAGCACTTATTCCTCATAATCAGGGGGTGGATACATTTTTTATGTTTCTTTCCAATTCTCCCACTAAGGCCATTCTTGGCCATCTAGGTTGATGTAGTAATGATTGCATCAGGCGAAGACTCAGTAGCATCTACTAACTCTCCCTAAACCTTTGTCTCACTTTGTTCCTTTACTTTCCATACCTTATCACTGTTCATATCTCCTGCTTTCCTAAAACGACTATTAAATTCATCCATGTAGTATGCAAGACTCTTACCAAAATCTCCAACATTATTCTTTATGACAATAGATGGAGGTGGATATTTATCATCAGTTCCTTTATATCTACAAAAAATTGCAACATTTCTAGGATTGTGACATTTATAGCATGTAGGAGGTGGTCTATTCTGGTTAACCTGCAACTTACAATACTTTGCAATGTGCCCAAAGTTATTGCATTTGTAGCATGTCATCTTTTATGCTCTTTCCTCTCTAATATAATCTTGTTTGGATTGCCCAGGTTTCCTGCATTATGCCTTCTTGTGTCCATATGCATAACAATTAAAGCAATAACCATAAAAAGGTTTCAGATGTGCTTTACCTCTACAATTTATCTTCATGTGTCCAATCTTGTTACATCGAAAGAATCTACCTTTGAAAGGTTTGATCTATTCTTTTGGTTCTTCAAGAGTAGGTATTTCTTCATCAGTCTTTGCTTCAGGATTTTCTTCTTCAGTATTTTAATATTCAGCTTCATTGAAGCCAACTCCGGTCATGTATCCTTTAGGTTTCTATCTGTCTCTTTGTTCATCGATCAACTCCCTTCTCATGTGAATTTTATCAATATGTTTCTTAGCCTCAACTATTTCTCCTTTGATGATCTAATTATATTTCTCTAATTCTAGGTATTTGTTCTTATAGTCATCAAGTTCAGTCTGCATTTTTCCCATTTGAACATTAGCATTCTTTAAGGTTTCTTCAATTTTTTTTCTTTCATCATTTTCCATTTGAATCTCTTTATCCATCTGAAAGGAAGTAGTTTCATGATCATCAAGCTTCAAAGTATCTTTCTCTTGTTCAAGTTGTTTTACCTGATCTGAAGTATCGTTGTCCGAATCCTCTTTTATCTTATCCATAAGATCTTATCTCTGAGTTCTAGATATTTCAATTTGTTCCTTTAGTTTCTTCATGAAACCTTGAGATCTTCTTAATTTGAATCTCAAGTCACCAATCTCTGCTTTAGCCTTATTAAGGTCTTCAAGTGTTGCTTCAAAGTTTTCTTCAAAACTTTCAGAATCCATCTTGATCTCCCATAAGCTGTTAAGATTTCTCTCCAAGGGCCAATAGCTCTGATACCAATTTTCAGGATTAAGTAATACTAAGAGGGGGGGGGGGGTGAATCAGTATTACAACACTTAAAACTTAAACTTAATAAATTCCAACTTAACCAGATAATTGCTAAAATGAAAATAACATAAGTACATGTAACACATAACTCATAACACCATAATTTTTTTGTCGACGAAACCTTGGCCAAGGGAAAACCCCGGTGGGGATGGTACCCACAAATATGTACTAAAAGTATTGTTTCCATGTTAGGAGACCTATCCCTGTTAGGAGCTGAATATTACATTAGCACATTTCCTTCTTAGAGGAATACAAAAACCCTATTAAAGGTATACTAAGCTCACTACTCATACAATAAAAAATATGATTCTGTTACAATGCTTTTCAAGAATGAACATTACAAGCATATACTATGCTTAAGTAGTTCTAGTTGTAGCTTGCATCATCATTTTTCTGAATCTAACATCACAATGCATCCATTCATCTATTCGCATCACATCCATACTCATACTTTTCTTCTCAAAAGCTCTCTCTCTCTCTCTCTCTCTATATATATATATATATATATATATATATATATATATATATATTACCCAGTCAACTTCCAAATACATCACAAAATGGAACCAACACTTTTGCATACCAAAATACAAAGTCAGTGATCATACATTACAAAAATAGAGGTATTACCCAAACCAAATCCAACTTAGCATGTTTAGATTCCACGTTACACTTCCTCAATCATCATGACCATTCAACATCTCCATCTCGCTGTATCACTATCTTCGCATGAATTCAACTATCTCTATCTTTCATCACTGAACTCCAAAACTCAAGTGACCTTAACTGAAGATCTATCACACCTCAAAATAGATTCTCCTAAGCTTGCATGTATTCATTCATCATATACTATCTTTGCTAACCAAAACTGTACTACCATACTCTGTAAACTACTTTCTGTACTTAGTCATTTTTACAAGTCACAAATCCAAAGCTATGTTTCACTCTAAAAAATCATTATTAAATGATGTGTTTCCATAAATGACAACCCTAAGGTGTTCCTAAACACTCCTAAATGAACCACTTTCCAACACCCCTTATATTTTATAAAAAAATTGTATGTTGAATTTGTGTTTGGTCATAAAGTAAACTATTGGATCATGAGACCAAACATGGGTGTAGGCGCAGACATTCCTAAGGATAGGCCATGGGAACGCCAAGTAAAATCCCACACTTATGTCCCCCCACTGATGTTTCACTCCCTCCTCTAGTGCAACATCTAGATGTTATTGTAGAGGCCAACTCGCAGACTATTAGGGCCATTCACACCTTGAGCAATCTATTGGTTAGGAAGACTATGAAATTGTTTCCACATCGTGTTTATGATATTATTGCTTCGAAATTTGAGCTATGAGTTCACATGTCTATGTGCCCCATACTTTCATTATGTGCAAGAATTTTTTCTTGGGTCCCCTAAGTGACACTGATGCATATGACTATGTGTTCGATGTGGATGATACAACATATGTCATTACAGGGACTACAAAATCTCATGGAGAGGCCTCTCATGAAAGAGACGAGGAGGGGCAAGCAGAGCCATGGACTCATACTATTACAATAAGAATAAAAAATTTATTTGTCACAGTGTATTTAATTTAAAATGAATATTTTTAGTAGATTAATTTTAATGACTGCACACTTATGTATATATGTGGTCCATTTATGTTCAGTTGATGACAGTGGAGGAGATGAGACAGGTGGAGGGTTCCATGTTCTTGACCATTTCATTTGGACTTGATACCTCCACGGTGTAAGATAAGAAATGAAAGAAATAAGATACCTTACATTTGAATATTGTTATGGGGGTAAATAAGATGCTCTCCTTCTATCCTTAGGTATGCAAATGAGAGATCCAAATTGATTAACCCAAAAGTAAGGATCAATGCATAAGTGAATCAATCATTTGGAAACAAGAATAAGGAAGGAAGATCTTAAGTACCCGGCTTGTTGATTTGATTGTAAATTAGATTTAGATAGATTGATAACCTTAATTAAAATGATTAGGGGAAATGTACTAACCTTGAATATTGCAGATCTAAAGAATGCTATTTTCTGAAGCATGTGTTGAGTTTATGGAAAATCTGAGACCGGATCTAGAATAGAAATACAAAGACAAAAAAAACCCATAAATATTTTTCTATTCTGAGACAGTTCCGATTTGCACCCTCAAGTCAATGTCACCATTGGCTAGAATTTCTGATTGCACCCTAGGGAAGAATCGACCCAAAAAATCTTAGACTGAAATTCTATTTTTGGATCCTAAAAGTTTGCTGAAAAGGGTATCTAGATCTCCATCTCAATCTGCTGTTCCGAAC
Source organism: Thuja plicata (assembly GCA_018584345.1). Taxonomy (NCBI): domain Eukaryota; kingdom Viridiplantae; phylum Streptophyta; class Pinopsida; order Cupressales; family Cupressaceae; genus Thuja; species Thuja plicata. The sequence goes on from MU224185.1 coordinate 159,249, forward strand.
TTGCACCTACAAGAAAAATGGATTTGTTTGTTGGGGGAGGGGTTTACCTTACTCAAACCCTGATTTAGGAATTAACCTTGAAATCAATAATTTAAATAATGAATGATAGCAAGTAGTAGAAGTAAATCTAATAATGAAGCTATGATATTCAAATAGATATGCAAGTGTATTTTGAATGTAACCAAGTATGTAAATATGAAAGTTTGGACTCAATTAGAAACCATAAACCTCCATGATTGTATGTTTGGATTCCACCTTGAAGAGAGACTGAATGAGTCTTGAGAATGTACAAAGGATATTGAAGGAAGATCACACCACCATGATGGCTAGATCTAGGGTTTGAGTGATGAATCTTGAATGCTTGAACCAAATTCCTTCAAAGGCTTGAAAGCTTGAATCCTTGATCTTCAGTGGAGAACCTAAATGCTTGGGAGGAAGACTTGAAAACTTTGAAAGCTTGAAAACATGTGGAACAATGGATGCTTGAACTTTTTTCTTGATGACCCCTTTCTTGATTTCACATAGAGAGACTTATATATTGCTTAACATGACTTAGAGAAAATGAGAGGAGAAAACTTCCTTTTATATGAAACTAGGGCACAATCTTCTAGAGAGGCCTACATAGGAGAATTAAATTACAATTAGACCCATGCCCCTAGAAGAGGACCTATATTAAATATAATTTAAGAATCATTGTTTCGGAACCAAAAACAATCGACTCGAAAGTGGGAAAATGAATTTTTGATGACCTCCGGCAGCCGTCAGACTTCCAGATTTGAAAGGGGGACCCAGGTCAAGGTTGAGGTAATCATTGACCTAGTTCAAGGTCGAGGTCAACCTTGACCTAGGTCAAGGTTGAGGTCGACCTTGACCCTTGGAAAATATGCCAGATGGGATGGAAGGTGTCTGGAGAGGCCCAATCAGGGTCTTAAACAAACACAGAAGTAAGAGAGGATGTAGAAATAAGGGGACAATGTGATGGTAGTCAAAAAAATCCCCTAAGGAGGGATAAACATTCTTATCATGGAAGTGCTTCCATTTTAAGACAATATATTAAGCCCCCACTTTAGCGGAAGTATGGAAATCAAACATACTTGCGGTAAAGTTATAAGAAAGACTCTGGTGGATCACAATGAGGTAGAAAATCACTTAGTCAAGGACATGAGCCCCAAAACCAAGGATTATAACTAAACATACATGCATAAAGATATGAAAATAAAGAGCAATTAATCATAGAAAGAAAACATGACTACATAAGAAAGACAAGAGCAACACTATAGATAACATAGCTTCATGATCTAATCCTACTAGCATGAAAGTGAAATAGAGAAAAGAGAAAGTGATTACCTAGCCTAGTAAGATGCCCACCTTACCATGAATCACCAAGGAGGGAGAGCCCAATAGGTTCACTCATAAACTATGCTTTGTAATTGTAATGCATCTTCTAACAACTTTTGAAATATCCAAAGATCCACATTCTTGTATCACTATGGAAATATAAAATGCGTGTCTTTTCAAGATTTAGCAACTTATGTGTGTTACCTTCCAAGGATTTATCATATTGTAAAATTTAAAATGCGCATCTCTTCAAGATTTAGCAAATTATGTGCGTTACCTTCTAAGGATTTAGCAAAAAATAAAAATAAAAATGCGTGTCTCTTCAGGATTTAGTAACTTATGTGCATTGCCCTTCGAGGATTTAGCATGTTGTAAAATGTAAACTAATGTAAAATATAGTATAAAGGAGACCCTATATATTATCCCCTCCTTATCATGACTACCCACTAGGCAGGATAAGGAAGAGAAGGAGGAAAAGGGTCCTCACAGAGGAAGAGATCTTATCATCAAGACCCCCACCATAGAGGAGTTCTTAGGATAAAATGTCATCTTCCAAAGAAAAGAGGGACCAGAGATTCAATCATCAAGCCTCCTGCAATGAAGAGGAAGAGGAATCTCAGAATGAAGGAGCCAAACACTAACCCAAAGCAAAGGCAAGAGTTTATCAAAAGCATAGTTTGCCACATAAAGAAGAGGTGATGACCTACGACAATCACCTCTCATATAAGAGGGTATCCATAGTCAAAACATAAATCTGTATAAGGAAATAATGTTGTATGATAAAAAAATGCCACTAAGATAAGGAAAGTAGATCCTTAGATAGAGGAAAAAGGAAAAAAATATCTTTCCCCCCAGGGGTGAAAGCAAGGGATATATCAAATTATATCAAGAGATATTGTAGCAAAGAGATATATTTACAAAGAAAATGTCCTAGAAAAGATATCATGAATGATTATAAGTGAAGAAAGGATGTATCATAATATAAATTTTATAAGGATAGAATCAATTAAACTCAAAACAAGATACATGCTAAGAGCATAATGGATCCTAGAAGACTAGAATAAAATACCTCTTGCCCCCTAGTGAAGAGACAAGAGGAAAAATATGATCTAACTTATAGAAGAACGAGGGGACTTCCCTATATCAAAATTATGAAGAAATTGTAATATTGCACGGGAATGAGATATAATTCCTAAAGCAGCTCGTTCTCAAACATATAATTTGAAATGCACACAATCAACAAGTAAATGTGTATTACTATAATTAAAAGGACATCTGTATGTAGAGAGAGAATTTTTTGGAATAGGTTTAAAGATTTCTTTCGTAGAATTCATTAATTGAACATACACTTTCTTAGCCACATCTTGAGGAGTATCAGGGTGATCTAAAGAAGGTGTTGGAAGAAGAACATGAAGAGGAGGATGATGGTTAAGATCCACTACCTTTATTGGAGGAGGTGGAAAACCTATACCATGCATATCTTGTTTAGGAGATGTGTGAATTAGGTTTTTAATGCCTTGTTCATTGATACCAAGCCCTAAACCCTTATAGCCTTGTTTATCCACCATAATATATCCAGTAGTGTACCTATCTTGCAAAGCTTCTACACGAGGTGATTGATTAGGGTGCTCATGAGAAAATGTTGTATATGGTGGAATGATAGGATTAGAAGAGGTTTCTTTGTTTTTCCCATTAATATCGTCATGAATCAGCTATGGAGAAGGTAAATGAAAGAATTCTCGAACATCAGAATCATGAATCCTAGCTTGAGCCCCATCATAAGTGTGGGAAGAACTAGGGATTGAAGATGGAGAAATAGAAATAAGAATATTTGGAATTGGATTAGGATTGATAGGATTAGGATTAGGAATATTAGGAGCTAGATTAGGCATGATAGGATTAGGAAGATTTGTAGGTGGGGTATCATCTACCCAATTCTTCACATATTCTAAAAGATTAATAAGTCCACTACATAAATCTTTGATGAAAGTTTTGAAATTAGGAAGACTAGTATTGGTTAATCTCAAAATAGCATAAGCAAGTGAAACATGAAGATTAAAAAACATAATGAAATGGATGATACTCTCATATACATCATAATTACTATAGAGAGATGCTAAAAGAAGCATAATGAGAAAAATAGCCATCCCCCAAAGCATCTTAAAGATATTCGTAGTGAATGAAATGCAAGAAATGTTTTTATATGTTTATGATTATGTAGAATTTTTTTTTTTTTTGAAATGCAAGAGCATAAAATAAAATTACTTTAATATGCAAGATCTAGTCTCTAAGAAAAAAGAGGCAAAGCATCTAACATCAAAAAGAAAGAGTTGTCTATCGCGGGTTCACCAAAATGTAAGACAAGAAATGAAAGACATAAGATACCTTAATTTTGAATATTGTTATGGGGGTAAATAAGATGCTCTCCTTCTATCCTTAGGTATGCAAATGAGAGATCCAAATTGATTAACCCAAAAGGAAGGATCAATGCATAAGTGAATCAATCATTTGGAAACAAGAATAAGGAAGGAAGATCTTAAGTACCCGGTTTGTTGATTTGATTATGAATTAGCTTTAGATAGATTGATAAACTTAATTGAAATGATTAGGGGAAATGTACTAACCTTGAATATTGTAGATCTAAAGAATGCTGTTTTTTGAAGCCTGTGTTGAGTTTATGGAAAATATGAGACTGGATCTGGAACAGAAACACAGAGATAGACAAAACCCATAAATCTTTTTATGTTTTGAGACAGTTCAAATTTGCACCCTCAAGTCAATGTCACCATTGGCTAGAATTTCCAATTGCGCCCTAGGGAAGAATCAACCTAAAATGTCTCATATTGAAATTCTATTTTTGGATCTCGAAAGTTTACTGAAAAGGGTATCCGGATCTTTGTCCCGATCTTCTATTCTGAACTTGTACCTGCAAGAAAAATGGATTTGTTTGTTGGGGGAGGGGTTTGCCTTAGTCAAACCCCGATTTAGGAATTAACCTTGAAATCAATAATTGAAATAAATAATGCTAGCGATTAGTAGAAGTAAATATAATAATGAAGCTATGATATTCAAATAGATATGCAAGTGTATTTTGAATGTAACCAAGTATGTAAATATGAAAGCTTGGACTCAATTAGAAACCATAAACCTCCATGATTGTATGCTTGAAATCCACCTTGAAGAGAGAATGAACAAGTCTTGAGAATGTACAAACGATCTTGAAGGAAGATCATACCACCATGATGGCTAGATCTAGGGTTTGAGTGATGAATCTTGAATGCTTGAACCAAATCCCTTCAAAGGCTTGAAAGCTTGAATCCTTGATCTTCAATGGAGAACCTAAATGCTTGGGAGGAAGACTTGAACACTTTGAAAGATTGAAAACATGTGGAATAATGGATGCTTGAAATTTTTGCTTGATGACCCCTTGCTTGATTTCACATAGAGAGACTTATATATTGCTTAACATGACTTAGAGAAAATGAGAGGAGAAAACTTCCTTTTATATGAAACTAGGGCACAATATTCTAGAGAGGCATACATAGGAGAATTAAATTCCAATTAGACCCATGCCCCTAGAAGAGGACATATATTAAATATAATTTAAGAATCATTGCTTCAGAACCAAAAAAAGCCGACTCAGAAGCGGGAAAATGAATTTTTGAAGACCTCCGGCAGTCGACAGACTTCTAGATTTGAAAGGGGGACCTAGGTCAAGGTCGAGGTCATCCTTGACCTAGGCCAAGATCAAGGTCAACCTTGAACCAGGGAGTCAAGACTTGGAAAACATGCCAGATGGGATGGAAGGTGCCCGGAGAGGCCCAATTAGGGTCTTAAACAGACACAGAAGAAAGAGAGGATGTAGAAATGAGGGGACAATGTGATGGTGGTCAACAACAACCCCTAAGGAGGGCTAAGCATTCTTATCATGGAAGTGCTTCCATTTTAAGATGATACACATGGTATATGGTTTTACGTACTCATTGGTTTCCTTTTTAATATTAGTATACATATTTTCTCTTAAAAATTAACTAAATAAAAATCATTTACTAATTAATATTTTTATCTTATTTTACTCTTGTAGGTTTCACCTGCTACCATTAGGGGGTAATGTGAGGGGGTTTAGGTGTCGCATGTTGACAAGGGGAAGGTAATGAAGTGTTTTAGAGTGATTATGCATACATAATTGTCACTTGTGCATACTAATGTTTTACTTTACATGGTTTATTGTAGAGAGGGTGGTGTTTGACGATGTCGCAACATATGTTCGTGAGCCTAGACTCTGGGGCATTTCATTTTGAAGTTATAGCCCCATAGTACATATATTTATAAATTTAGTAGTTTACATTTTTTATAAAGTATATACATGATTGTCATGATCGTATCAAGTATATTTTTGACTCTCATAGGTAACACCTAGTGTGAGGGAGGTACATTGCCAAGGTTTGTATCTTTGATGACCCAACCAACATTGCCAAAAGAAAGTTCACCACAGGTAAGTTTTAATTTTAATTTAATTATTTTGTAAATTTTATTTCTATCAAGGCTAACATTATAGGATAACTCATAATTGAAAACATATATAGTTCAGAGATGGCATTGGTAGCATACTTGTCCCTTCGCTACCGATGACATATTCTAGGACTCCTGAGCGCATGAAGAGACAAAGAGGAGAGGTACATTAGAATTCAATTTTAAATTTTAATTAAATTATTATTCAATATGAATTTGAATGTTTATTTCTCATATGTACAAATCATATAAATTAAGTAATCTAACTTGGAGTTTCACTTTTTTGTTCATGCAGGATCCATCAGAGCTAAAGAGTAGAACGAAGAGGCTCCATTTTGATGATCCACCAGTAGTATAGGATGTCCTACATAATTTATAGTTTTAGTTATTTTGAGATGCCATATGGCACATTTTGAGATGGCATATATGCCACATTGTATCTAGACAAGTAGATTTTTTAAATATTTTGAGATGACATGTGCCACATTTTATAAAACTTTGCTCAAGTTGACATTTGCACCATATTTGTATATTGAGATACTTTTACAAAACAATTTCATATATATATATATATATATATATATATATATATATATATAGAGAGAGAGAGAGAGAGAGAGAGAGAGAGAGAGAGAGAGCATGTTCATTTTATATCATTTCTTCATCATGTGCGGTACACATATACCATTCATGTTTATGAAATCATTGCGTATTTTCTTATGGACATGTTGCGGCTACTGTGTTTCAATAATTTTTGATGTATTTGGAAATATTTGTTGTGTTTCCATAAAATTTGATGTTTTTTGATAACATGTTTCCTATTTGTATCTTCACAATGAGAGAAAAGCAACATTTCATTATCAAAAACTTTACAGAAAGTCATAATCCTTCTACGGTCATTCACAACTGGTGTAGGAGCACCTAATGGATTAACACAAAACTTGGACCAACTTCATATTCATGGTTAAAAATATTGAATAAAAGAAAAACATGATCTCAAAGACACAATACTCTTGATCAATAATACAATAGGGAACAATGGAACAATGGTTCAAATCAGCAACCTAAAACATTCATATGCCAATGCTAACACATTGACTTCACAAGTATTAGACATCTGGGCTTGGAATACCTTCTTCATCATAAAGACACCAAATTTTTGCCAATAAACACAACCTACCAATAAAAGATCACCATCAACGTTTAGAGCATCCAATGACCTATCAAACCCTAGAGTTATAGAATTTTTGCATGGTGGATCATATGAGAAATTGTCCAATTTATTACCAAACTGTCGATAGTGAGGGTTTTATGACTATTTTGAAAGAATTTGTGCAAACTACCTTCATCCTCCACATAGATGCTCCAAAAAATTATAGAATGAAGTAAACTTATCATTCTTAATATTTCTATAGGTTTGGGATCAAGATGAATAAATACCAATCCAATACAAACTTCTGTTCAATTAAAAAAATGTATAAGCACGTTACAAAAACTAGAATTTTTTAAAATTTTCCTCCTTCCCAGCACAACCATTCACCATGTTGATTTATCCTCTATTAAAAGATTATTTGTAGACCTTGGATACAATTTTTCCAATTTTTTTAACCAATTTTTGAACCAGTTGGTCATTTGGGAACAAAGTTGCAACTTTTTGCACAAAATTGCAAAAGTTTTTGATTAATGTAAAAGCAGGTTTTGAAGGGGCCTCAAAACATTGTACACAAAAGGAACTTAAGATAGAGAAATAGAAGTTCCCATAACCCGTTAGAACTGCCTAAAAATTAGGCCTAAGAGAAACACACACACCAAAAACTCACAAGAAACCACTCCCAAGATGCAACAAAAGATAGAGCAGAGGAGTACAATTGTGGGATGAGAGAGAACTATCCTTTCGTACCCTTCTTATGAGACCGAAAGGTCATATCAAAAGAGGAAGAGAAAATTTTAAAATGTTTGCCTTTTATAGTGACCCAACCATATTCCTCTCTAGCAACCTCATCCTTCCAGCTCAAAGAGTCCAAATCTAAAGAACCAACACCCAGTAGTGGAAAAGAATCTTCCAACAACACTTCCAGCCCAAGGCTAGCATTAGCACCGACCAAGATTCTATCAGGAATAGTTTCAACTGAACCAGAGCTAATAGAAGCCAAAGCATCAGTAGAGTCAATCGAACCAATGACCTAAGACCCACCGACCACTATTAAAGAAGGAACAAGTTCAACACCAGTAGGCACAAATCCACCAACAGACCCACCAACAACATCCACCAGCGAAGAAAGAGCAGAATCAACACCAACACATTCAGAAACCAGACCAATAGCCACCAAAGACCCAACATGGGTAGAAAGAGGCTGAGAAGGATTATCCTTTGTCCCAGATGTAGAGGAACTTTTCATAACTGTATAATGTTTTATGGAAGTGCCCTTCCCCAAGAAAGATATGATTTATTTTTATTGAAATCCAAGCCACATTTAGATGAGATGTGACCAGTCTTAAATCATTTATGACATCTGAAGGGAATACCCTCATAGTCAAGCTGCTGGATCCATGATCCTAAAGTTGATTCAATTTTGCTTTCAGTTGGGAGACCCATCGAAGTGTCCAGATCAACTAAAATGTGAGCAAAAGTAGAATGGTAAATGTTGTAGGAATCGTGATCCAACATCAAAAAATCCCCCAAAGCCTCACCCACTTCCTCAAGGACAGAGTCATGCCAAAGATGAAGAGGGAGGTTAGGGGGTCTAACCCATATAGGGATCTTACTAAAGACTTCAGATGAATTATTAAAATCTGAGTACCAGGGTTTTACCATAAGCATAAATTTGTCATCCTCCTAGCAAAAAATGTGATCACACAGGATCTTGGTTCTATCATCAACAATATCAAACTTAGTAATGAAAAAACCTTTGCCAAAGGAAACATATGAACAGTACCTGAAATCAATGTTTCCCACTTGTGAGTAACCCATTCATGCAATAGGGAGAGGCTAGGCTAGAATCCCCAAAAATGATAAATTAGACCACGAGACTTAAAAATCTTAGTGTTGTTCTCCAAATCCTCTTCATCCTCAGAAGAAAGCTTAACCGATAGAGAACCATACACAGGAACCGGTGTAACCCTAGGTTCTTTCTTAGCCCTAGAAGGCTTGGATACAATATTTGCAAAAGACTCCTTGGGATCCTTTGAGACCATAGGAGAGGAACCAATAGCCCATACAGAGGGAGAGCTCGCCAACAAAACCCTAGCCGCCACCACAGTAGGAACATATTCCTCAACATCCACAGATGGCGAAGGGCGGATAAGAAGAGCTCTAGCAATAGACAAAACCTGTAGCTCCACGCTTGCAAGAGAGGCACCATTATCAATAATGGTCATTCATTCGACTGAGGAAAAAACAACACACTCACCCGACTGGGGTCCGCAAAAACCCTCGCAAGAGAGGGAACCACCATAGATTGCAAAGAGGGATCCACAACAGTACAATCGGGAAACACTACAGCCACAACAGGGCATTTGGCAGAGGAGGCCATAGCAAAGCGTGACATCCTTGTTCTGCTATAAATGACCTAATGATCAATTACCAAATTGGGATCTCCAGTCCACATTTATTATTGATCAGACAAGAAGGCAACTAGACCCACTATTAAGGTCTGAGTTTCAAATTGTCATAAGTTATAATAACAACTTTTGAGCTATTTTGACATTTTTCATTTTTCAACCAAATGACTCCCTATAAACACATGACTTCTCAAACATAAAAAAATATGGCCTAAAACCATGAATTACATCATTTTATTCACATTTGGGAAACTTTGGAGACGTAGACCACAGTTGACCCACTTAGAACCTAGTTGGTGTAAAGGTGACAAAATGACAGAATGGCCTTACACAGTTGTGCATTCTTCGTGGGTAAGAACCACCACCACCAATGCATCTAATAGGGAATATTTACCCAAGTATGCTCTATTTTTGGCTCCCCACTCTCGGGAATGCTTGGCGCCATACCCTAACATCAATTTCCCTTAAGTACCCTAAGTGCACAAAAGTGAAGAACTTTGTCGGGGTATTTATCTCAATCTGAGACACCTATGTATGAATCGTCTAAATATGTCAGACCACAAGAGGCCCCTCTACAGTAGCCTATCTCATATTTTTAAGAGTCCAAGTAGTTTATTTAGGGCAGCAACTTTTCTGTTAATGCAAAATTTGTCAAAGGTATTCAATGGAGAGATCAAGTTTCAAGATAAAACCCTATCTTTTGGCCATCACCAATGAATAAATATTCTCATGAACCGCAATAATAGAGTGAAGAATATGTCTTCTAGGGACAAACCCATTTTTCTAAAGAAATAATTAAGGGAATAATAGTTGACATCCTAGAGGTAAGGATCTTCAAAATAATCTTATATAAGGAGTTGCACAGGATAATTGGTCTAAATTTGTCCCGAGACTCAGTCCCTTGAACTTTCAGAATGAGGACAACAAAAGTGACATTAATTTCTTTCAAAAGATTCTTGGAACGGTAGAATTCTTTAACTGCATCATAGATATCCTTTTCCACAATAGACCAAAACTTATGAAAAAAGAACATTGGAAACCTGTCAAGGCCAGGGGCCTTCTCCCCCTCCAAGGAAAACACCACATTCGTAATTTCCTTACTAGAAGGAATAGCCAAAAGGGTTTAAACAGAAGGGATAAAACCAATAAGTTTCTCCTTCTCCGAAGGATCAAGATTTAAATTAGAGGTCAAAATGGAGGGAAATAACTTGGAAGTTTCAAATCTAATATCCTCATCCTTAGTTAAGGTGCCATGATCCAAAGATAGTTTACTAATTCTGCTAGCTGCCCTATGCTTGAGAGTGGTCATGTAGAAGTATTTAGTGTTCTTGTCCCCAGCCGCCAACCAGAGAGCATTGGATCTTTGCCTCCAAAAAATTTCCTCCTTAGAAATAAGATCGTAATATTTAGTCAAGAGGTTGGATTCCTTATCCCTTAGGTTTGTAGATAAACCTTCTAGCTAGATTTTATCTTGTATTTCCTTCAAGTCAACTTGAATAGAAACCTTCATTTGGAAAATATCCACAAAGATCTCTTTGTTCCAACTACTTTCTTTACTTTTGACCAATCTAAGTTTCTTAGCAAATCTAAACATTGCTGAGCCTTTAATATCCCTGCTCCACCAATCACGTATGCTTTTTTCAAGGGAAGGATGAGATAACCACATTTTTTCAAATCTAAAAGGAAAGTTCCTTTTGCAATTAATAGGATCTTCCAAAAAAGAAATGGGGTAATGATTGGATCCAATATTAATAATAGCAGAGAGAGAAAAAATACCTAGCAATCCATTCATAAGAAATCAGAGCTCTATCAAGACGAACCTGAATCAATTCATTACCCACTCTTCTATTGGACCAAGTGTAATTAATGCCCTAAAGATCAACATCAATAAGAGCTTGGAATTGATGAACTCCATCAGGTCCAAATGCCCATCTAACTACGAAGGCAACCCACTAGATTTTTCATCCTCTTTCAAAGGCGTGTTGAAGTCGCCCATGATAAGCCAACATCTATTGGAGAACAAATGCATGCAATGAGCTAGTTTGTCCCAAAATTTGGCTCTAGAACTTTTAGTGTTGGGGGCATAGATGTTAGTGATAACCTAGGAGAAATCATGCCTTAAGTTATTGAAATGCACCGAGAGCATGTTGTTTGAACCATCCACAACAACCTGAGATAAAGTATTCTAGTTCCAAAAGACAACCGTGCCACTAGAAGCACCAACCAAGGTAGTGCCAATAACTCCACCATTTTTGAAATTTTGATATTGGCTAATTTCTCTGGAGATATTTTAGTTTCCTGAATGAGCACAATGTTTGGTCTATGATCTCTAACTAGATTACGAATCCCGTCTTGTTTATGAGGCGTATTGAGGCCTCTTATATTCCAAGATACAATCTTAATGTTTTAATAGGGGTAAAGGCTCCAGGATGGAAATCTATTTTCCATCTGTAATATCATTTTTGCTTTCATTCTCTCTGGTAGCCTTAATGGAGGGTCTACCAAGTTTTTTGTTTTTATTTCCCACGTCTGCCTTCCTAGACTTGCTTCTGGTTGAAACCCCTATTTGGGTAACATCACTACCTTTTTTGTTCCTCTTATGAACCGAGGTCCATGATCTTTCCTCACTACTCACCTCAAGATTTACTTAAAAGTCACTCCATTTGGGAGTCATGAGCATTTCTGGAACAATGGACCCCTCCTCAGTAGGAACATCAGATGACTATAAGAGTAGAGTTTTACCATTTAAAACATTGCACACCCAAGCATCCTTAAATAGGTTCAAATGAAGTCTTCCAATAGGATCTTGGGACTCTTTGACTCTTGACCCATCCCCTTCTAACATCAACACTTGGCTTGGACTTATTCCATTATCAGGTGCCTTAGGGATGCTCGACTTTTGCTGGTAAATAACTAGAGCATTTGAATTCACATTTTCACCTCTAGGTCTAGGAGTAATTATGTCTTCTGAGGTTCCTCCCCAAAGGCCCTTAGTCCTTCTCCAAAGCTTGAATCCCCATTAGGTTCCTTAACTCTCCATTCCACATTCTGCTTGTTATTTTTTCAAGTAACCTCATTCTGGTTATTATTTTTTTTTGGCTTCTTGAAGTTCCTGGATTTCTTAGTCAGACAGTCCTTAGCCCAATGGCCTGAATTTTTGCAAGAGAGGCACGCAAAGGGAAATGATTCATTTTCAATAGCCTGTACCCATTTACCAAGTTTTGAAACAAAGTGAATGGAGAAAGGCAAGTCCATAGACTAGTGGATGTTGACACAAAACCGAGCATACACCATTCTGGTTTTAAATGTCATCATTGGATCAATTGAAAGCAGCTCACCGAAAGACTCTACCACACCCTTGGAAACACTTTCATTCCAATATTCCAAGGGGAGGCTAGGAAGGCGAACCTAGACAAGCACAGAAGTGAAAAAGGAATCATTCAGCTCCAAGCTAGGCACTCATTTTTGAAGAGCCAAAGATGCGACTTATCCATCATCCATGGTCCTCCACATAAAGCCTTAGCAAAATCACCCTCATTGTTAAAAACAAAAGAGAAAAAAACCCTTAGGCAAAGCACCAATATCCACCCAAACTTTGAACACCTATTTTCTTCTAATGAAGCCCTTGACAGTGTCAATGTTTGGTTTGGTACCCACAAACCGGCCAACCAAGGTAAGAGCCATCTTAGCCACTGAGAAATTTATGAGAGAATAAGGAATTGATATCGCATAGACCCCCTTCACTCGATCAGATAAATTCCCCACTTCTGAAAAATACGATTTTCCAGAGGGTTTCACCCAAACAGGGAAGACCATTTCTTCTCCTTCTGTGGTAACAATGGTTTTTCGATCCCACTTGAAAGTTGGGGAGCTTACCTCTATCACGTGGGTCCCCATCCTTGGAATCATTCTCTCCTTCCGAGATTTTTGTCGAGCCTTCCCCATCCTGTCCAGCCTGCAGCTGGCGTCCAGTAGCGAAGCCAGACAATCCAGCCTGCAAAACACCAGGAAATCCGCCATTGCCTTGTTTGAAATTCAAATTTCCTCCTGCCCGCTCGCTCCCGCTCCTGTTCGTGGTTCCAATCCCATGAAGAAGAAGTGAAATATTGGTTTTCTTTCGTGGACCAAAAGACTCCTTGATGTTATCGAATAGATTATCAAATATTTTGTAGTTCTCTCTTCTCTGACATTTGGTATCAGAGCGCCCATTTATCCTAAGATCTCTAGCATTTTAGTTTGTCTATTCATAGCACAATGGGAGAGAAATAGAATGAATGAGCTCTGAAGAGGAAGTGCCTACGCTGCATAAACATGGCACTCCTTCCAGGATGATGAATTTTGGGTTGCAGAAGGAGCGGATTCAGTAAAGGAAAGGGCCGATCTCAAATCCGTAGAAATAAGTTCTACAACAATAGAGCAGCACCTCTGCATCGCCCTTCGACGTAGGAGAGAAACAATATGGTTGTATTGATGAGAGACATTAATATATCTGATTTGGGAGCTTTATCTAAAGTGAAAAATAATGTTATATCATCACTTGAAGCATGATATCCGGATGGCGAATGTGATGACCATTCTTAATTTGGATAAAACTAAAAAATAATTCTACACCTTCGTTGCCTCTGCTTCCGCTGATAAAACAAAAGAGAGAGATTGCTGTGTGTGAAAATTTTGGTGTTCCACAGGTTGTTAGCATTTAGGTATTTTAACATAGATTCTTTTTCTGAGATTGTGCATTTGTCAAGTGGATTAGTGCTTTTGGTTTTGCAATCAACTTTCCATTGGATTAGGTAATGTGTTGAGGATGTGTTTACAGTTAAAATGAGCAAAATCAGTTACTTGGAAACTGTCTAACATAGAGGATGCTGAATTTTATGAACATAGAGCCTAGAAAGTGATGTCGTGGTTGTAAAGAAGGAGAAGAGAATATAGTTTGATGTCATAACTGGTGCTTGTTTCAATTTTTTCCCTAAATCCTATGCAAAAATATGCAGGGTTCTATTTGAGGTGAAACAAACTGTTAATGTCCTTGGCACAAAAATGTCAATGGTTGATATTGCAGGGGTGCATGTATTATATAATGGGCATTACTCACATGAGGAATATCATCACCTTTGTCTTGCTGAAACTCCACAATTATTTTCTGATGTTTGCATAATTGAGTTGACTTATGGTGTGCAACTTCATCATCCTAGAGTTGTCCAAGAGAAAAGATTCACTGATGTTGTGCATAGTGTTGTGTCTCAAGGTATAAGTGTACTCATTCCTACATTTGAATTAATTCATGCTCAAGAGATTCTAAAGATTCTTTATGAATATTGGGAAGTACATCCAGAACTCACTAATATTCCTATTTATTATGTTTCTCCTCTTGCAAGAAGGTACATGGTTGTTTATCAAACATACATAAAAGAATTGAATGACAGAATGGATACTCAACTTGAAGGTTCAAATTAATTTGATTTCAAACATATAGATTACTTTTGAAAGACATTGAAAACTTTAAGGGAAGATGGACCTTCAAGGATGATGGACCTTCATTAGTCAATGTTAGTCTAGGTAGATTGCAAAGTGGTTTGTCGAGATACATTTTTGATATGATAGGAAGAATGCATGTGTGATATTTGGATATGTAGTTGAGGGTACACATGATGGGGCCTCCAAAGAGTCATCAAAGAAATAAAAGAGGTAAAATGTAACAACCTCATTCTGGAGGTTGGCGGCATCGGAGGATGGAGGAACTTCCATCATCTCAAGTCAACTTCTCTCTTTGAGATGGTGCTTTGCATGAGAAGAGTTTTTGGCATTTTTGATTTTCTATCTTTTTTTTCTTTCTAATGCCGACAAATTTGAAGAATGCATGTCTTGTGAAGACTAATTTTGGAGATAGGTTTGGGACTTGGTATTGCGCTCAATATGGATTGTTGTCCAGTGAGCTTTAGAGTATATGCTCAATAATTATACCATTTTGTCTACACTAGACAATGATAGAGATCTGTCACATCTCTTAGGGATCATTGTTGAATAATTCAAGACTGTGATTTGAGAGTTTGGGAATGAGAGATTAAGAACACATCTCGAAGCTACACCTTTCCGAGGGTCAAGAGACAGCTTGATGGAGCCTTGATTGGTTCAGGATTTGCTACTTCAGAAGAAGATTTTCTCTAAATAGGTATTCATATTATGTAATCATTATGTTTTATTATGCAAACCTTAGGGGGGGTCCCTAGGGCAAGGTGAATTTGATGTTTTTAGGATCAATGTAATAAGGGGGGGAATGTTGGTGTAACTTCGTAACCGTATTACATTGTCTGTTTGGTATAGCTACCATTCGGTAACTGCAGGAAGTAAGGATCCTCAAATAGATTATCTAGTGTATCACACATGCCATAATCTAATTATCTAGCAATGTATATTATGGCTAGAAAGCTCACGGAAACTATTTATATAATGATCTTTTTTGCATTTAAAGTTCTTATTTATGAATAGGGTTTAGAACTATAGGTACAAAACTGAATCAAATTAATAGAATTTTTTTTGAATAATTCACCGTCATTTATCTAACATCACACAAAAATTAGACAATTAACAAATTAATTCTTCATATTTGACATAACAAAATCTTCAATAAATGTAGTAAATACTTTTATTTTATTTATTTGAAATCAAACATTTAATTTCACAAATTCATCAACTCGAACTCATTAATATCTAAAACTATCCTATTTAGAACGAAAGATTATTTCCTCAAAAAATCCACTCTCTAAAAAATATGAAAACCTTTATTAAACTTTATTAAAAATCAATGTCAAAATTCATCACCATAATATTCAATAATCTTCCTAGCCTAGTGTTACATTGAGAAGCCCCAGGCTTTCTTATTTTTATTGGTCGATAATCACTTTTATTCTCCACTAATGACATCACTCAGAATAGAAGCAAATAATATAGAGGCTATTCCAATTGATATAGGCTCAGTTGACGAAGGCACACTGACGTCTAATTTGCCCTGCTGTTCCAGTGAGAACTTGGATTTCGGTCATTTTTTGCATGGAATTCTTGAAATTCTCAAAGAAACAATCTTGATCCAACTGCTCATCAACAAACCCTTTGGCAGCGTAATCTGTGAGTAAGGCAGCATCAGACTGGAACATGCCCATATGTGCTTCAAGACTGGCAAAGTAATGGCTGTCAAAGGTAAGGGAGCTATTGGGATCCATTCCCACAGTGGTTGTGTTGTCTGCCAAATTTGGGCATTTAGTCTTTAAAAATTGGGCATAAGTGGGGTTGAGGGAAGGATCCATGTCTCCATTTCCAGTGAAGTTGTAAAGTCTATTGCTGAAGAAATTGCACAGACCAACTCCAATTGTATGCCCACCTATTCATAATAATTCATAATATAACAATGTTAGTTCATGATTAAGAGACACTTTATTTCTATAGTACATGATTGGTGAACATAAGAGTGCTTCTATGTATAATATTTAACATTGTATTTCAAATATTTTATCTTTCACACACCAGAGAGAACGACGAGGTCTTTGACTTCTAGTCCTTTGCTTGCAAAAGATGCATTGAGTTGTGAAAAGTTAAAAAATGGTGAGGGAATATTGCTCAAAGCTTCAGCCTCCCGAGATATCACTCCATCTCTACGTCCCGTTCTTACACGCCAAGATGGACCTCCACTCTACATTACAGAAAGTAGAGAGTTTCATATAAGCTAATAGAATAGCACATCGTAATCATAGTTCAATGACAGATTGCCAAAAACCATTATAAGAAATTGTAGTATATGCAAGCTTTTCTGATGATAATTGGGTATACTATTTGTATTGACATTTCAGATTGTGCTCACAAATCTATTATCAGGTAGAAAACGAAAGATTTAGATTGTAAACAAAATCTATTTTTAGGGGGCTTGTGAACTCTGTATAATTAGGTAAGAACTTAGTCTAGCATGTGAAATTCACAGGTGACCAAAACTTATTAAAAGAAATTGTAGTATGTGGGGTCTTTCTTAGACAAATTGCTAGTAGAAACCAAGATCTAAAAGATGAATTTGAGTACAATAATACAAAATACATCAAAGTTGACTATGGAATAAGTTGCAGAAGTAAGATACACATAGAAAGAGTGATGGGGTCGAATCAGAAGTCAAACCCAACACTCAATGAGTGGTGGCAATTTGTCTCCCACTTGACTAGGATGAGGTATCGAAATGGAATCGACACCTCTCCAGTCATCTCTTAAATGGTGACAACTTGTGTGAACAAGTGTCAAATGAATATGGACGAGTAAATAGGCTTAATTTAATTTGAATAAATACACTAACATTGTGTATGCTTTTTTTAACCAATTTAGAAATATACTCAGCAAGTCACCATAAAGAAGAAACATAAAGATCTAAATTGCAGAAAAAATCATAATGAGAGGGGCTTGTGAGATCTGTAAAATTAGATTACTGCCAGCCTTAAATATCACACACTAAGGAAAAAATTAAGCTTACAAAAAGTAAGTCAACTTTGACTATTTAACATTTTTTGCCTAAAAATCAGTCATTAGTATGTGATGTTTACAGCGGGATTTAGATCTCAAGCTTAGTGTTATTACCGCAACAACCACAGCATCTCTGGCAACCAGGGCGACAATGTCAGCACAGGAAACGACACCTGGGCATATCTTCTCCACTTCTGCTTTCACATCATCGATTACATTGAATCCACGCAGGCTCTGGTTTGGAATGGCCTCTTTCTCTGCTGTGTTGTTCGCTGTGGAATTCAGAAGCACTGACGCATCACAACCCTAATCAAACCACAATACAGTAATACCACATCATTAGTTATTTTGTAATCTATATCTATGAAAGAAATGATTGAGTAATTGTGAAATAATCCTATATGGATGAAGTGAATGGGTTTTAATACTGACTCGCACAAAACAATCATGGAAATTCATCCGCAAGAGAGGAGCTGCAAGAGTGCGATCAATTGCCATGTATTTCTCCACCACTCGCTGAACTGTTTCCTCAGCAGATGGACAACTTTCGCCATAGAAATTATCACTCAGCTCATCCCCTTTGCCCACTGATATTATTGCAACAAAACCAACAACAACAATAAACCAGATGCTCGCCATCTCTATCTTCTCTCTCCTTCTCCCGATTCTATACTTTACAAATTCGAAACAGACCACCCATTTATACCGTTTTCTTATGCAATTGTTTATTAATTAATATAAAACCCAACTGGCTATCAATTTTATACATTTGGGCCGGTTTGATCTTATCAGCGGGAGCTGCTTCGTGACTTACATTTCGTTATGGAGGACCTTTTCTTTTTTAAATAAACTTTCTGTCACCTTCCGCGTTTTCTCCAGTTTAATATGAATCATTAGGACTCGGTCCGAATTGTTTAAAGAAATGGTTGCACCATGGAGAAAGGAAGCTTCGGCACTTACAGTCACCCATTCTCCTCTCTATCATTGTCACCCTTTCTCTTCTCTCTCATTGTCAGCTGGAGAAATATCTATCTGAAAATTATATCGTTTAAGGAAAGGGTTTAGTAGTTGAACATCTTAATTTATATTTATTAAAATCTTATTTATGAATTTCAAATTATTTTCAATTATACTCTAAGATTATTTTCAATTGTATTCATCAGATTTAATGAATTTCAAATTATTTTCAATTATATCTTTCAAGTTTTCCAACTTTATACGACTTCTTCACTAAATTTAAATCTTTGAAGTTGCAATTAAAAGATCATGGAATTGACCAGAAAGATCAATTAATCCTTTCTCTACTTTCCAAACTAGGTTCTGAAAAAGAGCTTCCCCAGCTTTGTTTATAGAAATAGTTTAGAAGAGAGGATTTAGTAGTTGAATATCTTAATTGCATACTTTTCAAAATTTTATTTACAAATTTCCAATTACTTTCAATTATTTATAGCAATTTACTTAATAAGTTTCTTACTTCAATTTCAGATCACTATGGTAGCTAATAGCTAATGAATAATGAAAGGAAGCTTCCACACTTACAGTGACCTATTCTCCTTTTTCTCCTTTTTCTGTCATTGTCAGGCCGAGAATCAGATAATGTAATGGTTTGGAGTGAAGATTTGATAGTTGAACATCTTAATTTTATACTTTTCAAAATCTTATTTACAAATTCTCAATAGTAGCTTGCTTAATAAGTTTCCTACTTATATTTTAGACTACTATAATAGCTAGTAAATTAGTTGGGTGCCTCTCACTCAATCTATAGTTAAAGAACAAATGCCACTTCTCACTTTGGTTCATAGTGCACTAGGATATAGAGGGACACTATGGTTAGATTCCAATTTCTTAAGTAATGAGAGCTCTAACCACCATTCTTAATGGTGCTGTTTAAATTAAAATGATAAGTCTGCTATTTTCTTTCTTATTCAATAAAAATGATAATTTTCCTTTCATTGGAGACTGTTATTTTTATGTGTTCTAATGAATGCTAAAGATCTTTTAAATTTGATATCTTTATTTTGTACAGTGGTCTGTTAAGAATAGAAGGCGCAAGAATAATTAAGGTGTGTTGCAGTTTATCCCATACTTTGTATAGGTCAAAAGCCAGCATCACCAATGTGCTAATCCATATTCTATTGATGTTAAATTGACATGTTTTTTGTTGAGGTGTTCAAACAGACCAAGACAAAAAGTTGAAATATTATTGATGCATTGATGCACCTCATCTAATTGATTGACTTTCAAATATACAAATATTTACTTTACATTAAATTGTAGATAATCATCATCAACACTAACCGCCTTAAAATTACAATCGATCAATATTATAAAAATATTTAACATTAAATCAACAAATACTCTAACTATTAAACTATATCTATCTCCCAACTACTCTAACTACTCTGAAAATTTCTTTCTTCTTAGAATGCACGTATGCAAATATGTCATGACAGAGTTTGACCAGGAGTATGTAATATTAAAAAGAAGAGAGTTGACATTTGATTGTGATTGCTATTTATAATAACTGAGAATGCGTAAAGTTGGTCATGTAAAGATAAGAAACATGGCTTTCGCAGACTGAGCATACTCTAGTACACGAAACTTGCATATGCTGAGAATTTAGTATTGCAGGCAAACAGCTAAGTTTGTGACGTATTTTGGAAAACGAACTGTACAAATAGAATTCCATTAATTTCAAACTCTCATTACTATGGTAGGTGTGTCTATATTAGTCTAGACAAATATTCTAATTTTCTAACATTTAATAGTTAAAAACCAATTTTAAATTTATATATTAGAAGTGGTTAATAGTTGTTTGGTTTTTGTTTTTTAGAACTCATTTTTGACTTTGAATTGAATACAATTTTAGAATATGTTTTAATTAAATTATTTTAAAAATTCATCACTTTAATGCAATTATTTAAAATATTTTATAACTAATAGAATTTATTACTTTACAATTTGGAAAAGCTATAGAATAAATAAATGAATTGAATTAGATGGTTATAAAAAAATCTAATGCGTATTATTGAAATTATTCTTAGAATTCACCACCCTGATGACATTAATTAAAATGTTATAGTATTATCAAATATTGTTTGACAACTTAAAATTCTAGAATAAAAAGGTTGACTATTTTTCCATTTTAAAATTAAATTTTGGTCAAATGCTAAATAGGTTTTGAAGGGACCAAAAACATTTTCTACAAAATGATGTCATAGATAAAAACATAGCAAGCTAATAGAAACCAACAACAACTTCAAACAACCTAGAAATAATGAAAACCACAAACAATGGAAACACTTAATGCATATTCCTTAAAACACCAAAAAATATCATTTCCTAATCAAGAACTACTTCTACAGATTAACAAAGTTTAGTAATTCATTTTTCTCCTCTCGGAAGGTCTTGTTGACACTGGTATTAGAGCTAGGAGGTCCAAGCTCCTCACTAAGGACAACATGTTTGTCCCTACCTAAGGTCCAAGCTCCTCACTAGGAGGTCCAAGCTCCTCACTAAGGACAACATGTTTGTCCCTACCTTTCTTTCTCTAGCCTTCATCTTGAGTTTCTATTCTAAAAGCATCCACCACTTGGTCTTCTCTGAGGTCGATCAATTTGTTGGTTAGAATCTTTATACACTCCACATTGTTTGGGATAAAGCAATGATTGATTTTGTGGATTATTTCAAGATTTTTATTGACCTCTTGCAACTTATGCTCGAAACTTTTAATTCTATTGGCATAAACAGTCTTCACCAAAGAAATTTCATTGGCCATAGCATCCATTGAAGACTAAATCTCTTCAAACTCATTATATAAGAGATAATTCCTCACAGTCCCAATATCAGCGTTCATAATCTTCATATTGAGGGCTACGAGCCCAATATTTATTTGATTGATTTCTTGAAAAAATTATTTTTCAAGTGTAAATTTCCTAGAAATGCTCTCTTATGCTAAACCAAGAACATCACTAACCTCCTCCCTATTGGTAAGTAGAAATTAAAACTCCTCAAGAATGCTAGTTTGCACATTCCCCTATCCCTTTGACACATTATGAGGAGTTTGCAAATTATGCTCAAGACAATTAGTGGAAACCTTCCCACTCCTCACCAAGATTAAAAATTGTGATAAAATACCTTATGATTTAACTTTGGACAAGTTTCTATAATGTATTTCCCCAATTTTGACATTCTTTACTTGTTCAACATGAGCAGAGGCATGCTTATCATCCCGCTCCTCCTTACTAGTGTTCAATTCTTTAGTCAAGGAAGAACAGGACACAACCATTCCCTTTGATGAGTTATTTTTCATACCCTAAGGTTTTCATGGTTATTTTTTGTTGGGTAGGGTTTTTGAAAGAAAATAGAAGTTTGAAACCTTAAACCTAAAACAATAAACTCTAGGTCGTGGAGCATTAGTTTCTTTTTTAGCTTTGTGTTGTATTTCATGGTTGACTAATTTCAGTTAGTTCATAGTTTTTTTAGTTATATATTAGTCCTCTTGGGACATTTCATCGACTAACCCCTACCAGTTACCCCTTGTTTCATAAAAAAGTTTCTAAGTTTTTAAGCTTTGTTAATGGTGTATGCCTTGGCTCAAGATTCACATGTCACTAGTTATTTTTGGTTCATGGTGCTTTAAGGTAAAATTTATGTCCTTTAGTCCCATGTATTTATCAACCCTTAATTTTTAATTTCTAGTTATTCCTAGTAGACATGCCCTTGTCCTCATATTGCTTATCATACTTGCATATTTTATCATTACCAAGCCTGATTGTGTAGTTTCACATATTCATCAAGGATTAAAGTTGGAATATGCATGAAACTACACACACTTTTTCACTAACATATTCTTCTTGTAGGTTGGAGATGATCAATGGTGGTGATGTATTACATAGTTGCACAAATCTTGGTTAACCCTTCAAAGTAGCTTTGTGCAATTTAATTGCTCAAATTGACTTGTCAAAGCTTGTCATGTCTTGAGGACCTTTAAGACACATAGATGACTCAAATGTGTTTCACATTTGTGCACATTCAATATATTATAGATCAAGAAAAGTGGAAATATCCACATATCAAATTATAAATGCTTAACAATTTGCATCTTTTAGAGTGAATTAACAACCACGATCCATTCCATGATTTCATGAGATTAGGTTTATTTTAAAATTTCAAACTACATAAGTGCATAATTGAAGTCAATAAAGGGTAAATATCTTTATCTCTATGCTAGATTAATGTAGGCTAGGATTTATTTTTCTACTTTACACATCCAAAGAGATGGTCCAAAGAGCTATATGTGAATGAACACAAGTATTTTGATCTCTTCACGTGGATTGGAATCAATGATCAAGACTCATTGCATAATGTAAAGGAAAATATTATGTATGGTTCAACTATAGAATTTAAATATTAGGTAGATCTAAGAAGACCAACAACTAGCATTGTTTATACAATTGTGCTTATTGAAAAGATCTTAGAAAGATCCAATATGCGAACCTACAAAGCTAGAGAATGTCAAAAGGTTTTAATGTCTTCTCATCTTGTACTGAATCAATGATGTGCGTTCTCTTTGCAGTTACTTATATTCACTAGATCTAAAGAAAAGTAAAGTGTAAAAAGTTCTAAATATGTAATAGGCAACATGAAGGACATTAAAGCATACATGTACCTAAAACCTAGATGGATGATTGAGATCTTTTGCATAGTTGCATGATTCCAAAGATCTTGAAGATGCATGATGTGAAAATGTATGCATTAGAAATTCAAAAACCTAAATAAATTGAATCAAGATGGAGATCAATAATTTAGATCTTGTGTGTGGTTGCAAAAATCTAAAAGGTGGTCGAAGTTACAATATGCAAAATAGCACAATGGTGGTCCCATGATATGACATCCTTGTCAACTAAAAGAACTAAAATGAAGTTGAAGCACATGATTGGCTATGTAGTTTCGCAAGTACCAAAACCAAGCTTTTTCATAGGTTGAATAAGTATGTAGGGTTTGAGTTCAAAACTAAATGGCTATATGGAGCTAGCTACTTATTGCATGTCTGCATTAATAACTAAATTTTGAGGTATTAATATGTAATTTTACTTCAATTCTCATTAACCAAGTGCAAAATACATCCTTAGAGCTCCTACAATTTGTGCAAAAGAATTATTAAGAGTTAAAGATACCAAATTTAGGGTTTTGTAGTTTCAATTAGGGTTCTTAAAATGAATTAACCAATAAGTTCAAAACTATTTGTATGCCCTAGTTTGATTTCATTCTACAATTCAAATCTTGAGTTTGGGAAGAATTGTGCTTAAAGTAATAGAGCTAGGGTTAGGGATTTTTAATTCTTGTCAATAGTTCCAAAAAATAAATCAAAATCCCTAGACTATTATTTTAGATCCCTCTTACTTTCAAAACTCTTAAGGAAAAATGACCACCTCTTCAAATGGAACATAAAGAAAATAATTAGAGAATATAAAATTTGCACAATTACCTAGTTTGACTTATAGCCAAAAGAAATAGAGAGGAAATAATATATTGATATACTTTCTTGAGGATGCCTGTGTAGGATGTTATGAACCTACACTCCCCTTAGATGACTCCAAATTAAGGAGGAGAGGTTATGAAAAAGAAAAGGAAAGAATCCCTATCAACTAGAATATTTTGGATTACAATTTGGGGAGACTTGTATTTCCCAAAGTTTCTGTGAATGTAGATTTGATTAGGGCAATTGCAAAATCCTACAAACTAGACATAAGAGCAATTTTTAGTAAATATGGAAAGCCCTAAGCTATAATTAGCAGATAAATAATCAGTAAAGTTTTCAAACTTCACAAGGACACCACACAACCAATTGATGTAGGTAAAATATCCAAAGAATCCAAAGCCATGAAATGGGTTTATAGGAGGAAATTCCTTGTATTCAAGCCACAAACATTGAGAAAGAAAGAGATGACATTCACAAGTATTGACCAACCATTGTATCATGAGGACTTGTTTGAAGTATACTTTAGATATGCCTATTATGCTTGGTGTCAAATATTTGGCCTTGATAGAGATTTAAGGATCCCAAATTATATGTCAATTTTGTATGTGGACATTTAGCCTAGGGGTAAAAATAAGCCTTTTTATTATGTAGGCCTACTTGCGAAAAATAGCACAAAATCCTAGTGCAGGTGAAGGGAGAATTAACAAGGGATTACTTAATATATTACTTAATTATATTATATAATCTCTTGTTTAATGGTATAAAAGTAACGTAAGCCCCATTTTAAGTTGTCCCTAAAGATGGAAATCAATATTCTCTAGTCCAAGAATGGACTTATATATGGGATGAGCATCGCAATACACCTTGACATTTCTAATTATCTAGTATCAAGAAATACACCTTGACATTTGTTGCCCAAAGAGAAATATCAGCTACTTGAAAAAAACTTCCCTTATGGATATTTGGTTACCTATTATATACATGACCTAATAATACCATGAGAAGGTGTGTAAGGGAAGATG
The DNA here is from genome assembly GCA_018584345.1 of Thuja plicata. NCBI lineage: Eukaryota > Viridiplantae > Streptophyta > Pinopsida > Cupressales > Cupressaceae > Thuja > Thuja plicata. The sequence continues at coordinate 184,662 of MU224185.1, forward strand.
AGATTTATGATATCATCCATGCTAGTCATGATGAGCCTCTTGAAGGACACTTCACTATAAAAGAATTATTTTGAGCATACTCGATACAAGTTATTATTGGCCAAATTTGCATAGAGATTTAGTCGAGCATACTAAGCATTGTGATAGGTGTCAAAGGATACATAGACTTACTCATATCGATGAGATGCCCCTACACCATAATTAGTAATATCACCTTTTGACAAATAGGGGATTTAGTTTATAGGCCTTATAGATCCACCTTCTAACAATAAAGAATGTATACTAACATACATTGATTATGTTACAAAGTGGATAGAAATCTGAGAAATGAAACATGTCAAGGACAATAAAGTAAAGTTGTAGAACTACTAAATCCTCTCTTCTAAACCATTTGTTTAAATAAAATTGGGGAAGCTCTTTTTCAGAACCTAGTTTGGAAAGTACACAAAGGATTAATTGATCTTTATGACCAATTCCACAATCTTTTAATTGCAACTTCAAAGGTTTAAATTTAGTGAAAAAGTCTTATAAAGTTGGAAAACTTCAAGAATATAATCGAAAATAATTTGAAATTCATAAATAAGATTTAATAATTATACAATTAAAATGTCAACTACTAAACCCTTATCTTAAACGATATCAATTTCAGATAGATTTCTCCACCTGATGACAATGAGAGAGAGAGAGAGAGAGAGGAGAATGGGTGACTGTAAGTGCCGAAGCTTCCTTTATCCATGGTGCAACCATTTCTTTAAACAATTCGGACCGAGTCCATATGATTCATATTAAGTGCCGAAGCTTCCTTCTCCACAGTGCACCCATTTCTTTAAACAAAACTGGGGAAAACGCGGAACGTGCCAGAAAGTTTATTTAAAAAAGAAAGGGTACTCCACAACGAAATGTAAGTCACGAAGCGGCTCCCGGCCGGTGATCAGATCAAACCGGCCCAAATGTATAAAATTGATAGCCAGTTGGGTTTTATATAAAGTAATAAACAATTGCATAAGAAAACGGTATAAATGGGTGGTCTGTTTCGAATTTGTAAAGCATAGAATCGGGAGAAGGAGAGAGAAGATAGAGATGGCGAGCATCTGGTTTATTGTTGTTGTTGGGTTTCTTGCAATAATATCAGTGGGCAAAGGGGATGAGCTGAGTGATAACTTCTATGGCGAAAGTTGTCCATCTGCTGAGGAAACAGTTCAGCGAGTGGTGGAGAAATACATGGCAATTGATCGCACTCTTGCAGCTCCTCTCTTACGGATGAATTTCCATGATTGTTTTGTGCGAGTATGTAAAACCCATTCACTTCACCCATTTAATTATTCATTTCTTTCATATATATAGATTACAAAAAAACTAATGATGTGGTATTACTGTATTGTGGTTTGATTAGGGTTGTGATGCGTCAGTGCTTCTGAATTCCACAGCGAACAATACAGCAGAGAAAGAGGCCATTCCAAACCAGAGCCTGCGCGGATTCAATGTAATCGATGATGTGAAAGCAGAAGTGGAGAAGATATGCCCAGGTGTCGTTTCCTGTGCAGACATTGTCGCCCTGGTTGCCCGAGATGCTGTCGTTGCTGCGGTAATAACACTCATATCATTAGACAGATCTCACAAGCCCCTCCCATTAAGATTTTTTCTGCTATCTACATCTTTATGTTTCTTCTTTATGGTGAATTGCTAAGTATAATTCTAAATTGGTGATAAAAACATACCTACAATGTATATTAGTGTATTTATTCAATTTAAATTAAATTTAGGTTTATTAAGTCTATTTAGGCATCCATTTTCATTTGACACTTGTTCACACAAGTTATGGCCATTTAGGAGATGATTGGAGAGGTGTTGATTCCATTTCAATACCTCATCCTAGTCAAGTGGGAAGAAACTCCCCACCACTCATTGAGTATTGAGTTTAACTTCTATTCCACTCTTCCTATATGTATCTTACTTCTGCAGCTTATTCTATGATTGACTTTGGTGTATTTTGTGTTTTGGCTTACATTTATCTCTTAGATCTTGGTTTCTAAACACAATTTCTCTTAAGAAAGACTCCACATACTACAATTTCTTTTAATGTTTTTTTGTCACCTGTCTCTAAATTTCACATGCTAGAATAAGTTCTTACCTAATTATACATAGTTTTATAAAGGTTTTGTTTCCAATCTAAATCTTTCATTTTCTATCTTATAATAGATTGTTGAGTACAATCTGAAATGTTAATACAAATAGTATACACAGTTTGTATCAGAAACACTTGCATATACTACAATTTCTTATAATGGTTTTTGGTAATCTGTCATTTAACTATGATTACTACGTGCAATTCTGTTAGATTTTATGAAACTCTCTACTTTCTGTAATGTAGAGTGGAGGTCCATCTTGGCGTGTAAGAACGGGACGTAGAGATGGAGTGATATCTCGAGAGGCTGAAGCTTTGAGCAATATTCCCACACCATTTTTTAACTTTTCACAACTCAATGCATCTTTTGCAAGCAAAGGACTAGAAGTCAAAGACCTCGTCGTTCTCTCTGGTGTGTGAAAGATAAAATATTTGAAATATAATGTTAAATATTATACATAGAAGCACTCTTATGTTCACCAATCATGTACTATAGAAATAAAGTGTCTCTTAATCATGAACTAACATTGTTATATTATGAATTATTATGAATAGGTGGACATACAATTGGAGTTGGTCTGTGCAATTTCTTCAGCAATAGACTTTACAACTTCACTGGAAATGGAGACATGGATCCTTCCCTCAACCCCACTTATGCCCAATTTTTAAAGACCAAATGCCCAAATTTGGCAGACAACACAACCACTGTGGGAATGGATCCCAATAGCTCCCTTACCTTTGACAGCCATTACTTTGCCAGTCTTGAAGCACATATGGGCATGTTCCAGTCTGATGCTGCCTTACTCACAGATTATGCTGCCAAAGGGTTTGTTGATGAGCAGTTGGATCAAGATTGTTTCTTTGAGAATTTCAAGAATTCCATGCAAAAAATGACCGAAATCCAAGTTCTCACTGGAACAGCAGGGCAAATTAGGCGTCAGTGTGCCTTCGTCAACTGAGCCTATATCAATTGGAATAGCCTCTATATTATTTGCTTCTACTTTGAGTGATGTCATTAGTGGAGAATAAAAGTGATTATCGACCAATAAAATTAAGAAAGCCTGGGGCTTCTCAATGTAACACTAGGCTAGGAGGGTTACTGAATATTAGGGTGATGAATTTGGACATTGATTTTTAATAAAGATTAATTAAGGTTTTCATTTTTTTTTTAGAGCGTGGATTTTTTTTGAGGAAATAATCGTTCGTTCTAAATAGGATTGTTTTAGATATTAATGAGTTCGAGTTGATCAATTTGTGAAATTAAATGTTTGAATTCAAATAAATTAAATAAAAGGATTTAGTCATGGCATGTGTGATACACTAGATAATCTATTTGAGGATCCTTACTTACTGCAGTTATGAGTGGTAGTTATACCAAACAGACAATATAATATGATTATTGAGTTATGCCAATAGCTATGGGCCTTCACATGCTTAATGAAAAAGATGAGTTCTTGAAAGTGGGAGTTAGCTAGAAAATGTAAGATTATATTATAGTCTTAATGCTACCAGCACGTAGACATGGGTGTTGTTGGTCGTGTTGTTGATCAAGTTAAAAGGGTGTCTACTAAAGTGGAGAGGCCCTCGACTAAAATCCGTAGCCAATATGAGGTTGTGGGTAACCATGTTCTTAGGTCATCCAAGAGGTTACATGGATATGAATGACTAAATGATAAAGAAGAACTTGGAGGTTGCTACAATCTTCAAGAAATTATAGTAGGTTGGTTTGGGTCTATGACCCTAGATTTTGTTTGTTAATATTTTTCTGATGTTTTTGTTATGATTTTTTGTGGGGCCTCGCCTGTTTCTTTCTTTGTTGTTGGAAGCTTTTTATTGTAAAGGGTTTTGGGGTCTCTTAAAAACCTTTTTTTTTTACCTTGATAAAAAATAATGAGGGTATGAATTCTACCCACAAATAAGTAATCGTATGTTAGTGATGAAAGCTTGGAGATAAGAGATGATTTACTACCTCTAATAAATATTTCTCCCCTTAAGAAGAAATAGATTGAAAGGTCATTATACAAGCCAATTCAATAAAGTGGATGAATAGAGAATCCATATCTAAATATGCGCCTTTAAATGTAACTCTAGTCTCCTCATTATGAACAAATTTATCTCCTTCAAAATAAGATATAAATGTCCAATCAGAAAAGTTGAACAAGAAGAGGAAAATATTTGAACTCTATTTTAAAATATCATAGATGTGGTAGTATTTATACCATAAAAAATATAATGCATGTCCTCCAATGAATCATCCAATACATCAAAAATATGAGACTCCAAAAATAATATCAATATATCTATTGAATATGAATTCCAATGAGGTGGATATTTAAGATGATGGATGTCTTGCTACACTAAATTAATAAGAGTCATGAGTGTTGCAATATTAGTCCTATTAGGAACAATAGATGACAAATATGTTATATTGATAGGAAAAGAAGAAGCAAGAGAAGTATTTGTATCATCAAGATATACAAAACCTACAATGCACTTGAACTCCTCCAAAATACTATCACCATATTATCTATATCATCATGATTATAATAAAGAGTTAAATAAAAATATTAATGACTTTAATTTATTGATGCAAAAACTCCAACATAATTAATCTATAAACAATAATTAACTAATCATTGTTCTTTTAGTGTTTCCACATGGCCCAAGCAATGGCTCCAATAATTTTTTGTTTGGTTCTTTGCTCTATTTAGGATGTCTAATAACCTCTAGTAGCACATGGTTTATTAGGTAGGTGTTTTGAAATTTTGTATTTTTATGGTTCTTATATTCCAAAGCAGGAGGGAGATCCAATTTCCTTCCCTCTAAGTTGTAAATATCTAAATATAAGTATGTTGTTCCAAATATATCTAAATAATTAACTAATCATTTCATACATATAGATTTCACTAGTTATAAAAACTAATCTTAGGTGAAATTGTTTTGTGATTTTGTTACAATTGTGATGTGTCAATGCTTCTATATTCGACAACCAACAACATAATAGTGAAAGTAGAAGTATAGGAGATGAGCTCGGGTATTGTTTTCTATGCTGAAATTATCGAAATAGTTATCTGAGATGTTCTTTTTACTGAGGTAATGTGATTTTCAATGATTTTTTTATTACCTGTGGTTGTTATCAGATATTCTAATCGCTCTTATGCATTTCTTTATTTGTCTTATAATATTTAGTGTCAAAGAATGTACGGCTTGAATTTTGAACTAGCAAGCCAAATGTTACATTGATTAGTTATGTTTAACCGGTATGCTTCCTGCTATTTATCTTTCTCACATGTTTGAAGCTCTCAATGTTAAATGGTTCATTTTTGGAGTTTAGCTCTTCTATTCTCCTTATCTAAGCTCAGTTAATGGTTATATGCATGTGAAAATAAGGACTACGTATGTCATGTTTTTAAATTAGCTGGACATATCTAGGAGTGTTCAATTCTATTATTATATTAGCAAGAACTGTTTTTACTTCTAAAATTTTGAAATTTTGTAGACTAGTACAAACCACAATAATAATATTAATGAGCATATTTATTATTTATCAATTTTTACTTTGTAGTTAAAATTTAAGTATTTTGTTGATATTAATTATTATTTTTTATTAAAAGGGTAAATGCTGTTAATGTTTGTAGCTTCAGTCGTATGATCATTAGAATATATATAATACGTGTTGATTAATAATAATATATTATATATGTTATATTATTATTAATCATATGAAATTTAATATTCAATATTAAATTA
>MU224185.1:192861-212654 GCA_018584345.1 Thuja plicata
TATTGCTTACATCATATGATTGATGTTATCAAGTGTCATATAAGTGTTGACATTGGATTGATTTATCCTCCCTAGCTAAGAGGGAGTGTTGATGTTTTGCATAGCTATGGTGAGGGTCATAAGTGTTGACACATGAGACCACTGCACATTCTATTTTGATCATCCTCCCTAGCTAAGAGGGAGTGTTAATGTTTGTAGCTTCAGTCGTATGATCATTAGAATATATATAACATGTGTTGATTAATAATAATATATTATATATGTTATATTATTATTAATCATATGAAATTTAATATTCAATATTAAATTATTAAATTATTCTTAATTAATAATTGATTGATGAAACATTATAAGATTGATTAATAGGAAGAGGCATGTCCTTTATTATAAATAATAATGAATAGACATGTCCCATGAAGGGACATGTCTCTCCTAGCCTCATTCCTAATTTAAATGAAAGGGAGATTGTTGCATTTGGAAAATACATACAAAATAGAGTACTATTACATTTGCAGCTATCCTAAAACTTAACAAATGCTTTTGATTCAGAGCTATGAACAAGTAAGGTCATAAATGAGGGACCTCATCCCCATTTAAACATTCATTGATAGCACCCCAACAAGTTTTGAACCTTGATGAAAAGATTAACAATACCAAAATGTAAGCATCACACAACACACATGTTTTAACTTATATATTATTTCTGATTAAGGTAAAATAGGCTTTGAAGGGACCCCAAAATCATTTACAACAAAAGGTTTCTAAGAAAAAAATAGAATCAACTAAATCCACATCAAACCATCAGTAAAAAGATAAGAAAACAAAAGAATAGGGTCACAGACATGAGCCACCCTACTATAATTATTTAATGATTTTAGTAATGTTTATATTTTTATCAAACACTTATCATGCATATCTATAACCTCATGGATAATTTTGGATTGATCCCCAACAAATTTTTAATGGCTACAGGTCCAAGCCAAAGGCCGTTGTAGACTAACCATTCCTATTTTACCTTAATCACCAATAACACCCTTATCCTCATAGAAAATATCACCACATTGAAGCACTGATTTTCATTTTTTCATAGCACCCACTTTGAAGACTTGGGCTTTATCATTTAGCATCTTAAGGCCCATTGTACTACTCTAGAATACAGACCCACTAAAAAAGAGCACCGCCTTGATCTCGTTCTACACATTCCCAATGGTTTCTTCCAACATCTTAATCTTCTCTTCTTGACCCAGCTTCATGAAGTTAATATCCTTAGCAACTGCCTGAATAAGAGCTAGTATTTTTTTGGATCTATCCTTGTCCAACCCCTTATTTAGATAATTTTAAAAGTCATTCATTCTATAAATTAGGGAATTCACATTATCCTTAATCAAATGAATTTTAGACATAGACCAATCAATCGACTTGGATTGGTCATCAATAAAGATTTTCAGAAGTACTCCCACATTAGCAGACTCATCCACAAGAGCATAATCAACATCCTTACTAGCATCAATAGGGATCTCAATATAGAATTTACCATGAACCTCCTCAAGGACCGTGGTAACATAGTGGGTACCAGTAGGATGACCATCCCCTTCTAAATTCATCATGATCTCTTCAATGCTAGGGTCCTCTACAATAGGGTGGGTCAAATTATCATGATCGTTATTCTCATCCAAATCCATACAATCTCTTTTTTTCCTTCTTCTCCTATTTCCCTTTCTTCCCCTTCTTTGTTTTAAACAATTCTCCCACTTTGAAAAGGTGGGCCTTGTTACCTAATTTTGATGCTAGCTCAATCAGGTAGAGTTGGGGGAGTGTGTGAAACTAAAGGTGAAAGGTATACATTTATTTCTATTAATTATTCTTAACAAAAATAAATTTTGATAAAGAACAATAGACAATTTTTATGCAAAAAAAATTACAACAGAAAACTATACATTTTTTGCATGAAAAGTTCTTTCTTTTATTCATAAATAGTAAAGTACATATCCCACACAAGTTGTGGGAAGTACCTTTATAGATACATTATTAAATTAAAACATGTATAAGAGAAATAATAATAAATAAAGATAAGAGACTCATCATTGCCTCGAATAATGAATCCCATAGTTAAGTGTAGTGTCCTCAGCTTCATCTTTAAGTTATGTTTTCCTCATTATCCAGAGAACCTGCAAGGAGAGAAAAAAAATGTTATGTTAGAGCTCAGGATTCCAAATATTTACTCATGAATCATCTACACATACACAACCTACTCTCATAATATATCAAATCAGTTAGAGGCATTGTATTACTTCAGGAAGGAAATCAGAAGAACAAGTGAAAAAAATCATTTCTTTTATCTAACGTGTTTGCTCACTGTGCAAGTATAGGTACATATTCATCGCTAAAAGGCTTCACCATGTGGGGTGAAATGGGCTCTCACAAGGGTTAAGCTCAACATGGTCAATAAATTGTAATAAGGAAGTAACTCAACAATATAGAAACAAAGACATCAAATGAAGCATAGTTAATAAATAGTAAAGATCACATGGAAATCAAGAGAAAGATGGAATAATACAAAGGCAATCACATGGGTTGATGCTAAAGGAAATTCACAAAGAAAGGATAGTAACATCATGAGATCAAACATATACAGAGCAGTGCATACAAGGAATCAGGACAAAAGACCATTGTCAAATAGTAAGAAATTAATGCCAAGTATGGATAGTTATGTACAAAGAAATGGAAATAAATGATAAGCTATAACATTTCAAAGTTGCATGGATATTTAATCAAAATGGAAATTAAAGTTCAATTTTAATAGAGGTATTGGGCATGGTGACCTTTAAAGATAATATTACATGATACATATTAGCAATAAGACATTAATATTAAGGAGATAATTTACAAAGACAAAATGATAAAATGAATTCATAATTAATGTTTCATCAAAGATAAGACAGTGAGGTATGGTGCAATATGTTTCAAGAAAAACACTAAATGAATTATTATTGTTGTTTTTATCCTCATAAACAACATAACAAGTAGATTCAAAAAAATCAAATTGATTATCTAAAAGGATAGAGCATGATGAAAATGTGGACATACTATCACACCATTAGATCATGGTGATTTTCAACATGTAATAGATTACAATACATAATGCTTCAACAATGATGTAGGTTGGATCAAAAGGCACATAGATATAAAGGATAAAGTTTGGTAAATTTGTCATACAATGAAATTTAATCAAATAGAAATGGCATTTAAAACTCAGTGAGAAGAAATGATGCTAAAAGGGGATATAAGACAGAGAAATATATTATAGACAGTCTCATGCCAAATGATAGTAATATTAGGAAGATGTAGAGACAATGCACTGTGATCTTAAAGATAGTCCAAAAATGGGAAAATAGTCATGAAATGAGCATGTGGTCAGTAAATTGGTGTTAAAAATAGTGATTAAAGTGATGGCCCTTTCCAAGATGGAAAAAATAGAGATATATATACCTTTCATAAGCTCAAACAATGTTATAGTGCTAAGAAGTATTAATGTCCATGAAACATAGTATCTTCAAGATTAAAAAGTAGTGACCAATAAAGGAGAAGGGATGACATCAAGTTGATAAAATAATGTTGAAAATGGTGGTAGTTTGAGGATATGGGAAGAAATATCTAGTAAGGTAAGAACAAAGAAAGATCATAAAAATTAGTGTTACAATGCTCTGTAACATCAATGTGACAAAAAATTAGAGATAAAGATCACTGCTAGAGCCATAGAGAATCAAGTTGCAACATCACATAGATAATATAGTGAAATAATTGATATCATTGATTTTAATAATGATATTAGGACCATCTTTTTCTCCTTTGCCCCATATGTTATCTCTGCTTGGCATTACTTACTGTCAACTTTTGGGATGCATTGGTGCTTCCCCTCCTCTGTTCAGGACATCTTCTTCCACTGGACCATGCCTTTTAAGAATACCGCTTTTCACAAAATTTGGACTTGGGCACTTCCTCACCTTTTCTTGGGAATTTGGAAAGAGCACAACAATCATATCTTCAGGGACTGTAGTGCTCCTCCCAAAATCATTTTTGAGAAGATACATCATGCCTCATTGGAAAATTATGTTTCGTGTGGAAATACTAATCCTTTTTGCAGGAAAAGACAACTCTGCTGATCCTAAGAAGACCAAAGATAAAAGATAGAATTGTACCTGGCATTTTTGCCCAAAATGATGGATTAAAGACAACTTTGATGGTGCGGCCAAGGGTAACCCAGGTAAGGTAGGAAGTGGCAGAGTGATTCAAAATTGATTTGGCAAGGGCACCATTGCAGTCAACCTTCTACTTGGCACACAAACCAATCAGTACGCGGAAGCAAATGTGGCCATCCAAGTTACCAAATTAGCTCATGACTTGGGGATCAAAAATCTATGATTAGAAGGTGATTCATGCAACATAATTAACTGCCTCAAAAAACTTCACCCACCATCATGGACTATAGCCAACATGATAGATGAAACCCGCAACCTTTTGAACACCTTTGATAAGGTACACATATCCTGCATGTACAAAGAAGCCAACCAGGTTGCTGACTGGTTTTCCAACATGGTGGTGAAAAGTGCCAAGCAAAGTCACTGGCTTCATGGAGGAGACCTCCCACGTGAAGTGATGGATTTTGTCAATTATGACAGAATCATGGGAAAGGAGGGATTTATTATCATTAATCATGAAAGTTAATGTTGCGTATGGCAACAAATTTACCATAAATGGAAAGTACAAGAAAGGCAGGAAATACAATGATTACAAATCACATTCATGCACTTACTGGGTGCCCATTTTCAAAGGAAAAACTTATCTTTCAGGGCATAGAAGAAGAACTATCTAGAACAACTCAGAGACTAAAGGTCTGTTAAGCGGTAATTTCTTAGTTACGATTCAAAGAAATTTTCTTGCAATGAGAGGTGAAAGACATAGAAGGGATCCCTCTAAAGAATGTGAAAAATAGAGGAGATGGAAAGAGGTTTGGCACTACCTCCAGAAAGGAGGCATTTCCACTTTCATTGAAAGAATTCATGGTGGGAAGCCGTCAGTGACACAAATGTTCGTGAAAAGCTGGGACGAAGGCAGTGTTGTTATTGAGGGTAGAAAATTTACGATGACTGAGGAGGTTATTTCTACTATTACTGGTATCCCTATTATCAGAAAGAAATTTTACAGAGACTATAAAATTTTGAACTCTGCAATAAGCGACTTCGTGAAGAATGAGGAAGAGAAAAAAACACTTATTAAAGCTAGGACCTACTATCTTCCTTCAAAGGGTTGAAAAGACTGTGGAGATTTTCCCTGAGAGCCATCATCTCTTATATCACACTGGACACCAGGTTTGATAGCATTAGAACATACCTCTTTTTTCTCATGAATCATTTTCAACATGTTATGCAGGTTTCAATACCATTTTACTTATATGCATCTATAAATGAAAATATTAATGGGTTTAGGGATAAGGCTATTGCAAATCCTACTTTGCATGAAGGGCTTTTACTTCTCATTTATGAGTTTTTTAAAGCCCAAATTCTGGGGAAGGAGTTAGCTCAGAAAGAATACATGGAAGCCTCTAGCTTTGACTACATTCCTTCGGAGACTGAAGATAGTGAAGGTTTGCACTCTGAGGATCAAGATGAGTATGACATTAAAAATAAAAATATGGGTTCCTCCTCTAAGAAGCATATCACTAGTCTGCATACCATTAAAAAAGAAAAAATGGTGACCCCATCCAAAAAGAAGACCACCATGGTTATATCCTCTGAGGAGGAGTATAGAAAAAATGAGGAAGGGATGAACATGGAAGGTGAGGAAGAAATTTCCAGTAGAAAAGGTAGAAAGAGAAGGCAGATTGCAAATGGTGAAATGCAAAAACAAAAGGGCAAAAATAGGGATGAGAGTGCTAGCAGGAAAACTCCCGAGGATCAAACCTATATAAATTCCCCTGTTTCTTTCCTCAAGGTGAAGGAGAAGATCTAGGATGAACATTATGAGGCTAACCAGGCTATTCCCTCACCTCAGATCTTAGAACCCCAAAACATAGGGAATGAAAAAGGACAGGATAGTGAGTTCTACTGCTATATGTCAGAACAGGGGAGGAACATGGGTTGGCATAACTTAAATGTCAAAACTGTTAAAATGGGGACTACCATAGAAGTTATTAATCCCAAGGTCATTGAATGTGAGGATGGCCGGATTAAGCTGGAGGAGCTTATCGACCCGACTATGGTGGTGTTCAGTAACAATGCCAGGGAATTTGAGCTGGACCTGCTCAATAACACTAGGAATAGCATATTGGATAGCTATAGGACAATTAAATGGCTATTCCATGAAGTGGAGGATATCAAAATTAGAGTTAATGGCATAGATAAAGCCAATGTTGACAACACTATTGTTGAACAAATGAATCTGAGTACCAAAGTAAAAAAAATGGAGGACAAAATGATTAGGGTTGAGGCTACCCTAAAAATATTGCTGAACAAAGTTTTAATATCCTCAAAGATTCCAATGAACACACCAAGTCTATCATCAAGAAAATTGAAGGAATAATTGATGGGAATGAAGGGGTCAACACAGGAGTAGAAAAAGAGCATAAGACAGAACAGGGTCCCGACAAGAGGAATAGGGCTAGTGCAAAGAAGAAAAAGGATATTGATATGGCGAATGATCTCTAGAAGATCAAGAACTCTACTTCTAACATGGATCTACTCAAGGAAAAGGTGGCCACCCTGATGGTTGACATATCTTGATAGTCACTGGTTCTTTCTGTTGTCCTTGTGTTATTTTATTTTTAGAAGCATTGTTAGTTTTTGCCTTGGCCTGTTTCATTTTAAGACTCTATTTCATTTTGTCTGGGATTATTGTTAGATCTTAAACTCTGTTTTGGGTTTCAAGAACCCTGTAAAACCTATTTTACTTAATAAAAAACAATGATATTAGGAGTGTAAAGAGTTTCAATGATGATGTTAAAACTGTGAGTCAAGGACATAAACCGATAGTAAATGATGTTGAAAATAAATGATGATGCCAATGAATCAAATCTTATAATAGTGATCCAAGTAAATGTTGATGTCATGACAAGGAGGTAATGATTAGTATTAACATAGAAACAAGTGTAGTCATAATTAAAATTATCAAACCATTTTCAAAGGTGGAGGTATCCATGCATTTGAGACTGTCTTTGTTACAAAGAGACCATTAAAGATATGAACAAGCATGTGATATATTAAGAAGAAGAGCCATGATCATGTTTTTTCCATATCTTGAAAACCAAAAAATGGATTTTCATGAAATTTTCACAAAAAAATAGAAACCATCAAAACGGAAAAAAAACCCATTAAATTTTGTGGAAACCTAGTTTGTAGTTGTGGAGGAATTTTCACCACTTTGAAACAATGCTTTTTGTGTCAAAACTGAGATTTGAGGATAAAAATAATGCAATCATACAAGGAATCCACCATTCTAAAGCATGATAAAAGAGGGGACATCATTGCTATTATCAATCAAAGAAAATAAATTTCAACATCCATGAGAAGCTATAGGATTTCAAGAGTAGCATATTCAACAAAAGAGGAACATGTTGATATTATAAGAAGATTAGATATTTGTGGAGCTACAAATTTCTATTATGCAGTGCTGAAAATTTAAATAAAGGAAAATCTATTATAAGCATGGAAAACACCAAATCCAATCAAAGAACAACATATCATAGGTAGCAACATTACTTAGAATCAAGAGTTCATGAGATATGTAATCAGCATCGTGTTTACACGATGTAACAATTTGAAATAAGTGATGCAAATTCTCCTGTTGAAAGAATGAAGTAGTCACTCCCAAGGTTCTCTGTGGTCATAGTAAAACTACTTGGAAATCTCAATTGAAGATAAATGTAAATGTTCACAAGGAGGCCTTTGCTGGTACGATTCAAACTCAGGCTGCAAAACAAACATTAACACTTTTTTGTATTTTCTCGATTTTCAATGTATGTAATTTCCTAACAATGCAAATATAATTTTAAAACTTATGATGATTTCCTATCTTAACCAATTTCCAAAAAAATATCAAAAGATTGAGTAACAAGAATTATAAGAAAATTTGTTGGAAACCAAATCTAACAGACATAAACTATCTTTAAATCAAACTTGTGAATTAAATGATGAAAATATGGAAGCCTACGAAACATAAATCAAATGAACTCACAATTCCATTTTGAGAAGATGCAATCTTTTGAAGACACTTTTCCCAGATGCAAGGTTTTTCAAAAGTCATCAAATCTTGAAGCCACTAGATGTACACACACACGCGACAAAATTATCTTTAAGTTAATAGAATGGATCTTTCAAATCATTTGTAACAACAAGATGAAACAACAATGATGAACTCCAAGATACTTGATCGCAGATACATTCATAGTAAAATACAACTGGCTCTTTGAAATAAATGAACAAGTATGCACATATTCATAAATTTTGCATAGATAGCAGAAAATCACACCATGAATGAAGCACCAACAACATATAGCTTTATGTTATAAATAATTTGACCCTAATTACATCTTTGTAATGAAATATATAGCTCTTCGACTTGGAAAATCATAAACCTGTAGCTAGGGTTTCATCTATACAAAACATGACGTAATGAAATTAAATCTGTTGTTTATTAATGCAAAACTACTCCTAAAGTGATTACTAACACGTTTTCATGGATCCCCATCCATTTGTAGATAAAATACATGCAAATTCAGACTAGAATCAACCCCTAAAACGAAGGAAATCAAACTGCAGTTCCACCATTTCTTCTTCTTGTTTACACCCAGTTTGATCTTTCACCTTGTTATTCACACCCAAAGTGCATGGATCTAACTGATCTTCTAATGTGTAACTGATAGAAGACCCCCTGTCATGTAAAAAATACCTCCATCTTGCATGTAATCTACCCAAAAAATGACTCTATATGAAAAATGCAACTGAAAAATGTGTGCCCAAGAATTTTGGGGTTCCTACAAAATGACTAAGTCTGGAAATTTGATGACCCTAGATTTTTAGGGTTATGGACCTCCAAAAAAAGAAACATTGAAAATTGGTTGTCTGGAAATTTTATGACCGTGGATTTTTGGGGTTGTGGACCTTCAAAAACTGCAACATTAAAAATTTGTTAAGTCTGGAAATTTGATGACCCTATATTTTTAGGGTTGTCGACCTCTGAAAAATGCAACATTGAAAATTGGCTAAGTATGAAAATTAGATGACCCTAGGTTTTTGAGGTTGTGGACCTCTACGAAATGCAACATTGAAAATTAGCTAAGTCTGGAAATTTGACGACCCTAGATTTTTGGGGTTGTGGACCTTTGAAAAATGCCAAAGTGAAAATTGGCTAAGTATAAAAAATGCCACTTAGTTTTCTGGAAGAATGCATGGGTGTGCTTAGGGGAATCTCTCTACAACTTCATGGACTTCATAAAAATTGAGTAACTCCATGGAGTTCAACTTCTGCTATTGCTTCTTCCTAAACCTTGAAAGGCGTGCATCAGACTTTTGAACTTCTTCAATGTCATCCATGATTTTCTTCATATTTTCCTTGAAGTAGAACATTTGTTGGAGATCTTCCTCAATGTTTACTACAAAAACCATTTCGTTAAGTTGTTGAATGATGTTTCTTGTGGTATAGAGACTGACCTACACCCATGTTGGTGATCTCACTATGCAAATTTCCCATTTTAGTGGGGTGTGGTATCCTTTGAAATAATACTTCACTAACAGAGTTGCTATCTTTTTCAACATTCTTTTGATTGGTTGAGAAGTTTACATCTTTGTATCATGTATGAAAATGTAGTTGTTAGAAACATATTATTGAAAACAAGAACTTACTCTAAGCCACCACTCTTATTATGATCTGAATTATGAATTTGGAGTAGAAAAATGATCACAACTATCAAAACATTATATACAAAATTAGGTCTGATTGGAAGAGTCACAACATCCTACCCCTAACTCAGAATTACAAACCGTTTAATTTTCTAGAAATGTCTCCAAGAGTTCTAGATTCAGTTCCTTTCGAACAAAGGATTTAAAGCCCCAAATTGCCCCGAAAAGATCTAAAAATAAAAAATATGAAAAATATAGAAAATACTAGAAAATTAGACTTCACTATTCTCCCACTTCTTCTTGTGTCAACCTCCTCTAGACCATCTTGAACTATGTTCTCATAAAATTAAACAGAAAAACACCCCAAAAGCCCTAAAAAAAAGCTAAAAACCATAAAACAGGCAAAAACCTAGTCAATAATTGACTTTTGAGCTCACTAGAATTTTTGGACCTTCACAGTCTGAAAGAATCCCCACACTAAAAAATTTTGAAAACCCAATTTTTGTGCTTTAAGCAGGAAAATTGGAGCTTTAGGGTTTGATGGTGCAATGACCCAAAAGAGTGAAGGGGAGTTGTGGAGGTTTGTCTTGGTGATTCTTTTAGCTTTTTGGAGTGTGACACTTTGACAAGCCCGAAGGGGAAAATAAACAATGTGGAGTTAGCCATTTGCGAGGTGTTCTTTTCAGAGTCTCAGACTCTGAAAGTCCAAAACATGAATGTTAGAAGCATCAAAAGTTTAGTTTTTGACTTTGAATTGAATGCTATTTTAGAATATATTTTAATTAAATTATTTTAAAAATTCATCACTTTAATGCTATTATTTCAAATATTTTATAACTAATAAATTATTACTTTACAATTTGGAAAAGCTATAGAATAAATAAAAGAATTGAATTAGATGATTATAAAAAAAAAGTGTATTATTGAAATTATTCTTAGAATTCACCACCCTGATGACATTAATTAAAATGTTATAATATTATCAAATATATTTCTTGACAACTTAAAATTCTACAAAAAAAAGGTTGAATATTTTTCCATTTTAAAATTAAATTTTCAGGTCAAATGATAAATAAGTTTTGAATGGACTAAAAAGCCTATTTACAAAATGATGTCATAGATGAAAACATAGAAAACTAGTAGAAACCAACAACAACTTCAAACAACCTAGAAACAATGAAAAACACAAACAATGGAAACACTTAATCCATATTCCTTAAAACTCCAAAAAATTTCATTTCCTAATCAAGAACTACTTCTACAGATTAGAAAAGTTTAGTAATTCATTTTTCTCCTCTCGAAAGGTCTTGTTGGTGCTAGTATTAGAGCTAGGAGGTCCAAGCTCCTCACTAAGGGAAACATTTTTGTCCCTACCTTTCTTTCTCTAGCCTTCATCTTGAGTCTCTATTCTAAAAGCATCCCCGACTTGGTCTTCTTTGAGGTCGATCAATTTGTTGGTTAGAATCTTTATCCACTCCACATTGTTTGGGATAAAACAATAATTTATTTTGTGGATTATTTAAATATTTTTATTGACCTCTTGCAACTTATGCTTGAAAATTTTGATTCTATTGACATAATTAGTCTTCACTAGAGAAATTTCGTTGGCCATAGCATAATCTATCTTCACCAAAGATATTTCATTTGTGATAGAATCCATTGAAGACAAAATCTCTTCAAAGTCATTAGATAAGAGACAATTCCTTAAATTCCCAATATCAACGTTCATAATCTTCATATTGAGGTCTATGAGCTCAATATTTATTTGATTGATTTCTTGAAAGCATTATTTTTCAAGTCTAAATTTCCTAGAAATTCTCCCCTATGCTATACAAAGAACATCACTAACCTCCTCCCTATCCAGTAAGTAGAAATTAAAAATCCTCAAGAATGCTAGTTTGCATATTCCCCTATCCCTTTGACACATTATCAGGGGTTTGTGAATTATCCTCAAGAAAATTAGTGGAACCATGCCTTCTCCTAATCAATATGAAAATATTCAAACTTGTGATAAAATAACTTATGATTTAACTTTGGACAAGTTTATATAATGTATTTCCCAAATTTTGACATTCTTTACTTGTTCAACATGAGCAGAGGCATGCTTATCATCTCACTCCTCCTTACTAGTGTTCAACCCTTCAGTCAAAGAGGAACAAGACAAAACCATTTGCTTAGATGAGTTATTTATCATACCCTAAGGTTTTCATGGTTATTTTTTGTTGGGTAGGTTTTTTGAAAGAAAATTGACGTGTGAAACGTTGAACCTAAAACTGCAAACTCTAGGTCGTGGAGCCTTAGTTTCTCTTTTAGCTTTGTGTTGTATTTTGTGGTTTACTAATTTCAGTTAGTTCATAGTTGTTTTAGTTATATCTTAGTCCCCTTGGGACATTTCATTGACTAGCCCCTACTAGTTACTCCTTTTTTCATAAAAAAGTTTCTAAGTTTTCAAGCTTTGTTAATGTTGTATGCCTTGGCTAAGGATTCACATGTCGCTAGTTATTTTTGGTTCATGGTTCTTTAAGGTACAATTTATGTCCTTTAGTCCCATGTATTTATCAACCCTTAATTTTTTATTTCTAGTTGTTCCTAGTAGACATGCCCTTGTCCTCATATTGCTTATCATACTTGCATTTTTTTTATCATGACCAGGATTGATTGTGCATTTGCACATATTCATCAAGGATTAAAGTTGGAATATGCATGAACCTACACACACTTTTTCACTAGCATATTCTTATTTTAGGTTTGAGATGATCAATGGTGGTGATGTATTAAATAGTTGCACACATCTTGGTTAACCCTTCAAAGTAGCTTTGTGCAAAATTGCCCAAATTGACTTGTCAAAGCTTGTTATGTATTGAGGAGCTTTAAGACACATAGATGGTTCAAATGTTTTGCACGTTTGTGCACATTCAATATATTCTAGATCAAGAAAAGTGAAAATATACACATATCAAATTGTAAAGGCTTAACAATTTTCATCTCTGAGAGTGAGTCAACGACCACGATCCATTTCGTGGTTTCATGAGATTAGGTTTCTTTTAAAATTTCAAACTACATAAGAGCATAGTTGAAGTCAATAAAGGGTAAAGATCTTTATCTGTATGCTAGATTAATGTAGGCAAGGATTTATCTTTCTATTTTACACATCCAAAGAGATGGTTCAAAGAGCTATATGTGAATCAAAACAAGTCTTTTGATCTCTTTACGTGGCTTAGAATCAAGGGTCAAGATTCATTGCATAATGTAAAGGAAAATATTGTGTATGGATCAATTGTAGAATTTAAATATTAGGTAGATCTAAGATCAACAACTAGTGTTGGTTGTACAATTGTGCTTATTGACAAGATCTCTGAAAGATGCAATATGCAAACCTACAAAGGTAGAGAATGTCAAAAGGTTTTAATGCGTTATCATCTTGTACTGAATCAAATATTTATGTTATGTTTGCAATTACTTCTATTAACTAGATCTAAATAAAAGTAAAGTGTAAAAATTTCTAACAATGTAATAGAAAACATGAAGGATATTAAAGCATACACACCTAAAATCTAGATGGATGATTGAGATCTTTTGCATAGTTGCGTGATTCCAAAGATCTTAAAGATGTATGATGTGAAAATGTATGAATTAAAAATTCAAAAACCTAATTAAAGTGAATCAAGGTGGAGATCAATAATTTAGATCTTGTTTGTGGTTGAAAAAATCTAAAAGGTGGTCAAAGTTGCAATATGTAAAATAGCACAATGGTGGTCCCATGACACGAAATCCATGTTAGCTGGAAGCATTAAAATGAAGTTGAAGCACATGATTGGCTATGTAGTTTCACAAGTACCAAAACCAATATTTTTCATAGGTTGAATAAGTGTGTAGGATTTGAATTCAAAATTAAATGGCTATATGGTGCTAGCTACTTATTGCATGTCTGCACTAATAGTTAAATTTTGAGGTATTAATATGTAATTTTAATTCAATTTCCACTAACCAAGTGCAAATTACATCCTTAGAGCTCCTATTATTTGTGCAAAAAAATTATTAAGCGTTAAAGATACCTAATTTAGGGTTTTGCCATGTTAATTAGGGTTTTTCAAATGAATTAACCAATAAGTTCAAAACTATTTTTTATGCTATATAGTTTGATTTCATTCTACAATTCAAATATTTTGTTTGGGAAGAATTGTGCTTAGGTAATAGAGCTAGGGTTAGGGATTATTAATTCTTGTCAATAGCTCAAAAAATTACTTTATGTTTATGTTCTTTTCATTTCAGTTATTGCATGGTCGAGTTTGAATTGGTTAATTAAGTTTATAAAGTGTTGTAATACTAACTCACCCCCTCTAATTATTACCTAATCCTAAAAATTGGTATCAGAGCTTGTGGCCCTTGGAGAGAAATCCTAACAGCTTATGGGAGATGCAGACTAAAGTTGAAAATGGTGATTTGAAATTTAAATTGAGAAGAGCATAAGGTTTCATCAAGAAGCTCAAGGAATAACTTGAACTTTCTAGGAACCAAAGGCAAGACCTTATGGATAAGATAAAATAGGAATCTGATGATAATTCATCTAATAAGATCAAGTAGCTTGTATAGGAAAAAGAAGGATTGAAGAAGAAACATGAAACTACCTCTATTCAGATGGATAAAGAAATTCAACAAGAGAGAGATGAAAAAACCAAAACTAAAGAGATCCTAAAGAATACAAATGTTCAGATGGGAAAGATGCAGGTTGATCTTGATGACTACATAATCAAGTATCATGAATTGGAAAAATACAATCAAATCATTAAAGGAGAACTTGTTGAGGCTAAGAATCACATTGAAAAAATTTATGCAAGCAGTGACAAGATTGATGAATAGAGGGAAAGGCATAATCCTAAAGGTGATATGAAAGGAGTTGGCTTTGATAAAGCTGAATATTCTAAATCTCAAGAAAAGTAATCTGAATAAAAGATATATTTAGAAATATCTACTGAAGAAGAAGCTAGAGAGAATATCAGACCTTTCAGAGGTAGATGTTTTGGATGCAAAAAAATTGGTCACATGAAGAGAGATTGCAGAGGTAAAGTTCCTTATAAGCTCTTTTCTGGTTATTGTTTCAATTGGTATGAATATGGACACAAGAAGACAAAATATAGAAATTATGATCAATCTCACACTAAACAAGACTACATCAGAGAGGAAACAATGACTAAGATTACATATTACAAATGTAACAACATTGGACACATTGCAAGGAATTGCAGGTTATAGGTTAATCAAAACATATCACCTCCTACATGTGCTAAAAGTGTAACAATCAAGGTTATATAATGAAGTTTTATAGGTATAATGGATCTATAGGTAACATAAGACTACCACCTATTATTATAAAGAAAATTGTTGGTGATGTTGGAAAAAGTATGACAGAATGCATCGAAGAGTTTGACAAACAATTTGTGAAAGAGAGTGGTAAAGTTTGGAAAGTGAAGGAGCAGAGTGAGCCTATGGTTCAAGGAGATTCAATAGTTTCTACTGAACCCTCACTTAATGTTGTTACATCAATCTAGATGGCCAAGCATGGCCTTATGGGGAACTTTAGAGAAATTTTATACATAAATATATCCAACCCCTGTTTGTGTCACATAGCAATACACACTGTATCTTGTGATCATCAGATTAATGGTCAACTAGATCATTATAGATTTAAGGTTATTGGGAAATGTGTCAATACTTTCATGGTGAAGTATAATTCTACTTAGTTGAACATATCTAATCACTATTCAAAGTAGACTTGAAGGAGATCAGTGAAACAAGAAGAAAATCTAGGACACCTTGCGATTCATTGAGTGCGAATTCATAGATTCATTAAAGAAGGGGTATTTTGATTATTTGCGAGATTTGATTATGGATAATCCATTGATTTTTGATGTCAATGAAATAACTAGATACAAGTTTAAGAAACATCCCTATAAATCCACCGAAGATGATCCCAAATGCACATTGTTACAAATACCCTATGACATTCTAAATGTTGAGGATATTAGGGCATACATACATTGTAAATATGAGTCTCTAGGAGACTTTGATATCTATAAGGAAATGAAGGATATGATCAAGGAATATGGAAAATGGAAGGATGAGTTCACTCATCTTGAGAATCTCAACATTATGTGAAAGGCGGAACTCTATGAGTTTGACAAAGAAGAATGGATTAAGATTATCTTGAGAAAAGTACATGATCATTTTATTTGGATTGGAGATCAGCCTGTGAAGATATGCAGTGAGTTGATTCATGACATAACCGGTTTGGATAATTCTTGCACTGTCCCTATTGCAGAGAAGAACACAAAGAAGAAAGTGGAAACCCCAACTCATTCTAAATGGGTTAAGAAGGTGATGACCATAGCCAACATCTTTCAACAAGATGTGAGATTAGTTTCCATGATTTTGGGTTACAAACTCCTCTATAGCAGTAGACCTAATTCGGTATTAGTTCGAGTTATTATGATGGCATATAGAATGGTGAGAGAAAATATCAAATACAAAATTTGTGAAGTACTTGCACAATAGTTTATGAAAAATATAAAGCAGATCAATCAAGATAAGTCAAAGGCATTCAGGTTTGGGTCATTATTAATACACGTGTATCCACATTGTACATAAATTCTATGGAATGCACCCTAGAGCTTGGAAGGATAATGAACCTACTGGAATTCAGATTACAAACAGTTATAGGAGATAGAACAGTACTTGGGTTGATGAAGAACTATTTGGTATGATCAAGATTCTATAGAGGCAGATGAAAGAAAGAGTGAGGATACCTAAGGAGATGGTAGAAAAGTATAAGGATGAAATATGTTTCATGGTTGAAACTGATTGTGTCTGCTTTAAGGCAGTAGAACCAAGGATGAAATGGTGCTATCCTATGGGATATGAAGTTAGTTCTGAGGTCTTAACATTGCAAGTAGAACATGTACTATCCTCAGAGATTGGTCCATCCAAAGAAACATGGGGGACATATGAAGAGAAATCTTCTAAGATAAGAGAAGAACAAACTAAAGTGGAAAGGAAGAGAAAAGTAGAAAAAGTTGTGGATGATCTAGTAGAAAAGGATGGTATTACTAAGTTGAAAATGGAGGAGATAAGGAAAAATATGACTGAGAGTGCTTCTAGATTGATGAGCACTGCCCCTGCAGCTCTTCCACCTCCAAAAAATGAAAAGACTGCAAGTCCACCTCCTACTGTAGTAGTAGATGTACCTTATACTACACCTAAACCACCCAAAAGGACATTGCAGATAGAGAAAATAGTAGAGATCCCTATCAAGAGGTCAAGGTCCTCCAAATATACTTCACCACCAAAGAAGTAGAGGACTGAAGAAGTAGAAGGGAAGAAAGTAGAGGAAGAGAAGAAAATAGAGGTAAGACAACTATGGAAACCAGATCTAAAGATGCTGGTGAAGAGAATCATTGATCAAGGAAAGCTCAATCAGTCTCCCAAATATTATGATAGGTATGATGAGAAAGATAAGATTATGATTGAATATTATTTTATATATCATATGATTGCATTCAAGAAAAATCCACTTGAGATAGATGGTAGTATTCCTAAGGAATTATATGAGAAATTGGAAATTAGGAAGTAATTAGCACTAACAGAGGATGAGAAGATAAGAAGGAAAGAAATAGATGATATGCTACCTATTGTATCATATGATGAATATGATAGGATATAAAAATAAATAAAACCATTGTTGAGAATTAAAGAAAGGGTAATAAAGATAATGGGAAAAAAATGTGATGAGGTCATAGAGGACACACATCAAGATACTGATAAGGTTCTATTGGAAGTTGAGGCTCAAAATTCCTCACCTCCTAAGAACAAGGCTACTAAGCCTAAAAATATTCTAAGATGAGAGTCATCCAAGGTCACAGGACTAAATCTTGATACATCTAAGGATGGAGAAGATACCAATCAATTTGTCAGTATAGTAAAGCAACCAAACTTATCTTTTGTTGGTGTGCTTGTGTCTTTGGACACTTCGCAGGATGCAAGTGACCCTTTTTAAGGGAATGAATATACTGTTACCAGTATTGATGGAAGAAATGAACTGAATGATACTTAGAAGAAAGTTGACTCCAAGGAAGAACAGAAAGAGAGTATAGTTGAGGCAGTTAAGGAAGTAGAGATTAAAGTTGAAGTTAAGCAAGAAGCACAAGTATCTATTTCTTCAACTTTTTTGTTGGTAAGTGGAGATAAAAATCTAAGCACTAATGTAGAAAACATGGATGGGGATGAACTAATGAAGTTATTTTACATAGACTTTTCCAAAGACAAAGAGAGATCTGAACAAAAAATAGAGAAAAATTCAAGGGTAATGGAAAGGGAAGTTGATGCTATCACTAAATTCCTACCCCTACGTTTCACTTTCCAAGGAAGGGATAAAACATAGAACTTAAAAAAACCATTAAATGAATTTAATAGTGACTTTGAGTCTCTGGAGAAGATCACAAAAGTAAGAGCTGAACATACATACTTGGCGAAGAAACTTGAGAAATTATGCAAGTCAATCACATGGGACTTGGGCATACTAGGTAACACTTTTGTTGAAGCAAAGGCCTATATTGGACATGGACAGAAGCTATACATTTACTGTATAAATCCCATCAAGAACATTCATAATATTGAAGATATCATTTCCAATGATAGAAAGACTCTAGATAAATTGATACACAGTTGTGAGTCCTCCTCACACACTATCACAGAGTTGGATAAAGAAGTGTCTAGACTGTTGGACAATATAAGTGTACTAGAAATAGATAAAGGAAGAGTGATAGGAAGATTTGGTGTGTTGAAGAGTTTAATCACCCCTAAACTATCAATTCTTGAGAATTACCTTTCTGACATGGAGACAACAGTGAAGGCACTCAATGATAATATGCCCACAAAACTAAAGGGAGATGAGAAATAATCATTTGCACTAAATGGACTGATCCATGTGGGTCCTATTTTGGTAAAGACATGGACTAAAGAGGAAAATATCTTAGAAACCTCTTTCCAAGATATACTTCACATGGTTTGAATTTTGGCGAGCATTTCTAAATTTTTTTTATGTATATAAATACTATCTTTTTGGTACACCTTTTCAATTGATGTCAAAGGGGGAGTAATAAGTATGAAAAATATGCACTTAGTGAATAGTTTGATATTAAGCACTTAGTCATTTTTCACTAAGTTTTTCCATCAATACCAAAGGGGGAGAGTTTTGGAAAGTGTCCCATTTAAGATTGCATAGAGGTTGTCATTTATGGAAACACTACTAATCTACATGGTCTCTTGTAGCAGAATTCAATTTTGATACTTAGCTTTATAAAAATGAATATGTCCAGAATGCAGTTTACAGTGTACAGTCACACAATTTTGGTCACCGAGAAAACTATGTGGGGATATAAGTCATGCGAGCTTAGAGGGAGACATTTTTGGATATATTAGACCTTTATAAGTCTTGTGTTTTGGACTTTATCACTAAGAGTTACAGTCTGTTGAAGTCATGCGAAGACAATATAGCAACGATATAGAGCAGTTGAATGGTCGTGATGATTAAGGGAGTATAATGTGGAATAAAAAAGTGCTAAGTTGGATTTGGATTGGGTTCTACCCCACTTTTTTGAATGTATGATCTGGTGCAGGAGCACCTAAGGTTGGAAACATTTCTAGGTTAGAAAGAATTTTTGGTTTGTAAGGTGTTTTGTTCCACCATTCTTGTAATGACCAAGGTCAATCGGTGAACAAAAACCATAGTTGCTTAGTAGTTGTTTTCTAGTTTAAAGTGTGAATTGAGTTAGTTTATAAACCTCTGGAAATCCAACAAGGGTATAGAAACTGAAATTGGTAAAATGGAACAAAGTTATACTGGTG
>MU224185.1:212704-226928 GCA_018584345.1 Thuja plicata
CGGGTTACTCTAGGTTGCTTGGGTATGCTGTGAAGAATGCTCGGGAACGTTGTTCGGTAATGTCTCTCAAGTTACACTTGGTGCTTGGGGTTTTTTCTCGGTGATGTTGCTTGGGGTTGCTTGCAGATTTTGGGTTTGTTGACTGGCACTCAGGTATTAAAGGCAAAGTTTATTTTGACACTCGAGACTGGTGCTCGGTAATGGCAGTCTATTGCTCGGTTAATGGCCCAGAAAATGCGAGATGTGACCAGCTGGTTCAACTGCAATGACTCTCAACATGTCATTTTTTTAAGAAAGGGACACATGTTCCAGTGATGAGAGGGTTATTTATGGCTTGACCATGCCTTTTGTGCAAGGTGGTTGAAGTTGTTGGAGGATGCGAGATATTTTGAAGGAAGAAGCTATATAGTTAGAGGTTTGTAATGTAGAAAAAAGAAGAAGAGTAGATAGATAAGAGATTGTAGAGGATTGCACATGTAATCAATTCAAATAGAAATACAAAGAGTATTTTGGCCACACCTTTTGTAATCTATTATGTGTAATATGTTCAGTTTAGCTCTTCATATTAAATAAGTCAGTTTATCTTGGAGAATGAATCTATCCTAATAGATTCTATAGCATGAGATATTAGCTTTACGGTGAGAACCAATTTTAGAGCACTTGAGGTGAATATCTTAGTGAATTCCTCAAGTTAGGGTTTGATAATACCCTATAAGGTGCACTCAGATACCTTGAAGCAGAGTCAGGCTAACTCTTGGTAACAACTAGACTTGGAAATCCACACCAGATTGGTATCAGAGCAAGTTAGAGAATTGGGCTTGTGTTGTTTGGGTGTGATTTTTAGAAGAGTCTATAAATTCATTCAATATGGTGTCCAATGCAGAGCTTGAAAGATGGATCCTAAATTATTCATGGAATGGATAGAAGGTCTTGAAAATCACTTTGATTGTGATAGTGTGACTGAAGGTCAGAAAATTAGAATAGCCAAGACAAGATTGAGAGGAACTGCTCTCACTTGGTGGAAATTTGTCCAAGATGAAAGGGAAAAAGGAGGAAAGATCCCCATAACTAGTTGGAAAGGTATGGTGGAAAAGATGAAGGAAACTTACCTTCCTAATGATTATGAAGTGCAGTTGCACAAGAAAAGGAAGAATCTAAGACATAAGGACTTATAAGTCAATGCCTATACTGAAGAATTCCATAAGCTATGCTTAAGGTCCCATGTAATGGAAGAAGAAAGCATAAAAGTGGCAAGATATAAGAATGGCCTCAAATGGAGTATTCAAGAATAGATCAGTCTCTTAAGCCCCAAGACTATACACTAATGCTATCAACTAGCTCTCAAGGTAGAGGAGAAGTTCAAGAAGAAGAAAGAACCAAACTATAGAGGCAAAGGAAGAGACAATAGAGGTCATAGAGGAGGATATGGAGGAAGGAATATTGAATCTAAGAGTCAAAGTGAGAACAAACTCATAGAGAATCAAGGAGAATCCAGTAACACTAGAGGTGGTTACAACTGAGGAAGAGGTTCAAATATTAGTTCAAGAGGAAGAACTGATAATCAAGGAAGAGGATCTTACTTCTCTTCAATGAAGTGCTATAATTGTCAATAGTTTGGCATCCTACATATTGGTGTCCTGCAAAGAGATCTACTTCACAAGGAGGAGAGAAAAGAGCTAACTATGTGCAAGGAGTCTTCTAGAAGCAAGACTGTAGAAGTCCCCATAGGATCAGAGATGGGAGAGAATTTGATGGTTTGGAGAACACTCCTCAGAGAACCCATCAAAGAAGAGCCAAGCCAAAGAAGATCTTTGTTTCAATTTAATTGCAAGGTACTCGGTAAGGTCTATAAAGTTATCATAGATTTAGGTTCTAATAATAATATAGTTTCTTTAGAAGCTATTGAAAAGTTAAAATTGACAAGGATACCTCACACTAATCCTTATAGAGTTACTTGGTTGAATAAAGATCAACATGTAATAGTCAATGAACAAGCTTGGATAGAATTTTACATAGGGAGGTATAAGGACATAGTTTTGTGTGATATCCTGCCCATGAATGCATGTCATCTGCTATTGGGTAGACCTTGGCAGTTTGAACGAGCTGTAGTGCATGATGGAGTTAAGAACTCCTATTCCTTCAAGAAGGATGGAATAACTTTCAGGGTACAATCAACCTTGGAAGAAGAGAAAGAAAAGAAAAGAGGTCCCAACCTACTATTGGTCGTGATAAATAATTCTTAAAGACATTGGAAGAAGAAGATGGAGTAGGCTTTTCTTTGGTTTTAAAACCAAAAAGTAAAAAGGAAAATAAGAGGGAAGAGTTACCTTTAGAGATCCAAAGATTGTTAACTCAATACCAGGCCATAGTTAGTGATGGTCAACCAGCTATCTTACCACCTGAGAGATCTATTAGTCATCAGATTGACTTTATTCCAGGAGCCTCACTTCCAAATAAAGCTTCTTATAAGATGACCCCAAAACAGAATACAAAGATTTCTAACCAAATCTAGGAACTAATTGACCAAGGGTCGATTAGAGAGAGCATAAGTCCTTTTGATGTTCCCATAGTACTAGCCCCAAATAAAGATGGTACTTGGAGGTTGTTTACCGATTCCAGGACCATAAATAGGATTACTATCTGGTATAGGTTCCCAATACCCAGTACAAAAGATTTGATGGATTGTCTTGGTGGAGCTAGAAATTACTCCAAGATAGATCTTTAGAGTGGATATCATTAGATCAGAATCAAAGGGGGAGATGAGTGGAAGACTAATTTTAAGACTAACGAAGAAATTTATGAATGGCTTTTCATGCCTTTTGGGTTGTCAAAAGCCCCAAGAACATTTATGAGATTGCTAAATGAGGTTTTGAAGAAATTCATTGGAAAATGGGTTGTAGTGTACATGTATGACATCCTATTGTTTAGGAAAACAAAAGAGGATCATCTTAGATGTCTGCAAATGGTGATGCAAAGATTGCATGAAGAAAATTTGACAATCAACTTGGAAAAGAGTGAGTTCATGAAGCAAGAGTTGGTATATTTAGGTTTTGTTATCTCGGAGGGTAAATTGAAGATGGATATCAGAAAAGTGGAAGCAATCTTGAATTGGCCTACACCAAAATCAGCTACTAAAGTAAGAAGCTTCCATGGTTTAGCACAGTTCTACTGAAAGTTCATTAAGTAGTTTAGTGAAATTAGTGCACCTATTTTAGATACCATCAAAGGAGGTATGAAAGCCAAATTCCAATGGAATGAGCAGGATGATGAAGGATTTGAGCATCTGAAAAAAGGATAGCGACTCAACCGATATTGACACTTCCTAGTTTTGACAAATTGTTTACCGTGGAGTGTGATGCTAGTAACAATGTTATCAGTAAAGTTTTGAGTCAAGAAGGAAATCTAGTAGCCTTTCATTGTGAGAAGCTCAGTGATGCAAAAAGGAAGTATTCTTCATATGAATTGGAATTGTAGGCATTAGTGAAAGCACTAAGGAAATGGAAACATTATCTCCTTTAGCTTGGCATATCATCCACAGACCGATGGTCAGACTGAAGTGGTGAACCGAAGCTTAGGCAATCTTTTGAGATGTCTCACTAAAGAGTATGGGCAATCATGGGATCAGTTACTTGCTCAAGCATAATTTGCATACAATGATATAGTCAATAGATCCACTGGAAAGATCCCTTTTGAAATAGTGTATGGGATTCATCCTAGGGGTATATGTGAATTAAGGGATCTTGGAAGCAATGCAGAGAGGAGTGGGTATGCTAAAGATTTTTCTCAATCCATGAAGGAGCTTCATGATTCAGTTAAAGAAGCATTGATAGAGAGTAAAACTCACACCAAGAAGAAGGTAGATGCCAGGAAAAGAGATATTCAATTTCAAGTTGGATATTTGGTCATGGTGCACCTTAATAAAGCAAGGTTGCAAAAAGGAGTTCTGATTAAACTTTAGATGAGGAAGATAGGCCCTTGTGCAATATTGGAAAAGTATGGGTCTAATGCTTATAAATTTGATCTTCCTGTAGACATAGGATTATCTCCTATTTTCATTGTGGTATATTTGGTATCCTATAAAGGACCAATTCCAGATGGAGATTCTAATCTAACAGTAGATACTGAGGATCTCAAAGCAGTCAAACTTCCTGTTACACCAAAATTGAAGGCATAGAAAATTCTGAATTCAAGAGTTGCCAAGAAGACTAGAAGGCAGACCTATATGGAACATATGGTCAAATGGCAAGGACAAGTTGATTCAGAGGCTACATGGCTGCAAGAAATCAATTTCAAGAAGTTAGACATCAATCCTGAATTACTCCAATCACCTAGAAGTTTTTTTTTTTTTTTTGGGGAGTATGGTGCAGGAGCACCTAAGGTTGGAAACATTTATAGGTTAGAAAGTATTTTTAGTTTATAAGGTGTTTTGTTCCACCAATCTTGTAATGACCGATGTCAATCGGTGAACAAACACCATATTTTATTAGTAGTTGTTTTCTAGTTTAAAGTATGTATTGAGGTAGTTTATAAACCTTTGGAAATCCAACAAGGCTCTAGCAACTGAAATTGGTAAAATGGTGGGTGAACCCACAATAGTGGGTTACACTTTTTTTCCTAAACAGACATTGAAGTCTACATTTTGAAAAAAACTTTCAGGTTTAGATGCATATTGTCGTTAAAATGTTTGATATTGGAAGATAAAGTAAACTAGAGTGTTTTAGTATTTTCTGTCTAATATATTTTTTTCTTTTTTTTTGAATTGATTTGAATGGTTTTTTTTTCTCCCATGAAAACTACTATGTTGCTGAAAACATCATTTTCAAAAAGTTATATTGACTTCATAGAGCATAAATTTTTTTCTAAAATAGATATCAATGCGATTCCTTTTGAATTTGGTTTTTTAATGTCCATAAGGAGGGAATGCAATTGGTTTGATAATTTTATCATGATTATTGCATATTTTATGAACTTTTGAAGTAGAGTAAATCGTAATTTTGACATACCTTGACTGCATAGCTTATAACTTATTGTGTATTTATCAAAATTTAGTTTTTTTATTTATAGAAAGTAGACTCAAAGCCGGAGGTTACTAATATTTTTCAATTGTTTTTTCTCTTTTCTACTATTTTTTATTGAACTTCAAACTTGGAGGTTTATATTCGATTAAAAACCTATATTTGATGCATGTCAAAAAACATAGATCTAATTAATTCAAAAATTATCAAATCTATATCTGTTAGAAAGCTTGTTTAGAGTACTTGTGTGATGCAAAAGGATGTCTCTTTAATCTTCAATTTGAGCCCCGCGCTTGAGCCCCGCGCTTGAGCCCCAAAGCCTTGAGAACTTCAGATTTTTGTTAGCCTCTGCAAATGGCCTCTAATCAAAGGGTTTCGATAGAAACTACTTTCCATAGAAAGTAGTTTCGATAGAAAATAATTAGTTTCGATCAAAACTACTTTCTATCAAAAGTAATTTCTTAGTTTAACATGGGTATGGGTAAAAACCCAAGTAAAATCTTCACTAGTTAGTTTTGATCGAAACTAACTTAGTTTCGATCGAAACTAACTTAGTTTCGATCGAAACTAAGAAAAAAAGGAAGTTTCAATAAAAAAATAAGAATGTTTCAATCAAAATAATCAGGTACTTTCTATCAAAAGTACTTGACTAAATCCTCCCACCTCGTGGATTTTGTGAGGAATTGCTTCCTCCAAAAAAGTGTAACCCACTATTGTGGGTTCACCCTAGCACTAAGTTATACTGGTGCTCGGGCAACTCTGTTGCTCGGTAATGCTACTTGGGAATCTTTCTCAGGTTACTCTAGGTTTCTTAGGTATGCTGTGCAGAATGCTTGGGAACATTTCTCGGTAATGTCTCTTAGGTTACACTTGGTTCTTGGGGTTGTTGCTCGGTGATGTTTCTCGGGGTTGCTTGCAGATTTTGGGTTTGTTGACTGATGCTCAGCTATTGAAGGTGAAGTTTATTTTGACGCTCGGGACTGGTGCTCGGTAATGGTAGTCTATTCCTTGATTATGTCGGTTAACGACCCAGAAAATGTGAGATGTGACATTTGTGACCAGCCGGGTCAATTGCAACAGCTCTCAACATGTCATTTTTATTATTTAGACAGGGACACCTATACCAGTGATGGGAGAGTCATTTATGGCTCAACCATGCCTTCTGTGCAAGGTGGTTTAAGTTGTTGGAGGACGTGAGATATTTTTAAGGAAGAAGATATATAGTTAGAAGTTTGTAATGTAGAAAAAAAGAGAGTAGATAGATAAGAGATTGTAGAGGATTGTACATGTAATCAATTTAGATAGCAATACAAAGAGTATTTTGGCAACACCTTCTGTAATCTGTTATGTGTAATATGTTCAGTCTAGTTCTTCATGTTAAATCAGTTGGTTTAGCTTGGAGAATGAATCCATCCTAATAGATTCCATAGCATGAGATATTAGCTTTACGGTGAGAACCGAGTCTAGAGAACTTGAGGTGAAGATCTTAGTGACTTCCTCAAGTTGGGGTTTGATAATACCCTATAAGGTCCACTGAGAGACCTTGACGCAGAGTCAGGCTGACTCTCGATAACAACTAGACTTGGGAATATACACCATGATCGACGACTATGGATTTGATATTTGGTTAAGTGTTCCAGACATGTTTTGTTGTATTCTTTAGAGTGGTTTGGAAGAATATTTTTGAGATCGAGTATATATGAAGTTGTTTTATGATTCAAAGATACATGTAAAATCCATTGATGCATTGTCATGTCAGGATCAGATAGAAGTTTATGTGAGATATAATTGGGACTACTTAAGAATAGTAGGTTCTTGTATAGTTCACTTTTTAATAAATAATTATATCAGAACAGATTTTCTTTGTAAGAGCAATGTGCTCATTATATACCTCTAACAGAGTTTTCTATCCTTTAACAGGGATATGTACTAAATGTAATATTCAACTCTTAACAAGGCTAGGTCTCCTAACAGGGGCACTATACTCCTAGTGCATTATTTTTGGGTATCATCCCCACCAGGGTTTTCCGTTGGGTAGGGTTTCCTAATGAAAAAATCATGGTGTTATGAGCTGTTTACTTTATGTGTATGTTATTTTCATTTCAAGTTATTGCATGGTTGAGTTTGAATTGGTTAAGTAAGTTTATAAAGTTTTGTAATACTGATTTACCCCCTCTTAGTATTACGTAATACTGATGCATAGAGGTCTGCAACTGTAAATTGTTAGCTAAGGGGCCTAAATTAGACAACCTTTTAGCCAACCTATTTCCTTAGATTAAAAGGTGTGATAAGAACTCTTGCATTTAAAATTATGATGAAAATTCTTAAGTACCCTTTGACAATTATTTTATTATATCCTTTTTCCTTTGCAAAATAAATATCATGATACACCACTTCAATCTAGGCGAATTTGGCTGACTAGACCTCTACAGTAACAATATAGGTTAAAATAATAGTACTAGATTGAGGTTCATAGGAATAACAATAAATATCAAAGAGAGGTAAGACTATTACAATACTATGGTGGTACCCTATGGGAGGGGTATGAGAAACATAAATTTTTCGTAGAGTAATTACTTTTTGTACTAGTGATACCATGAAGACCTTGACTTATATTTTAGAAGGGGTTGATTTGGTATGTCTTTAACCAATATATCTAGCCACTTGAGTTGGTTATGTGATTGTGGTTAATTGAGCCCAAGCATGTTGAGTGGATTTATTTATTTATTTTTCAAATATGTTACCCTTGTACATCTATATTTAGCATCCTCACCTATTCTACTTTTATCCTTCTCTTCTAGATCCTATTTAAAAACCTATAGATAAATTATCATATTCTTCACCATATTCTTGTGATATAAAAGAAAGCTCTACATATTTTTGAAAATTTTATTTTGGTTGGCTTGGATATTACCAGTCATATACTCCATATTCTTCCTATCTTCCACCGAGTCAATAACATGCTTGATATTGTCCACCTCTTTCTCTATAATGACCCACCTATCAAAATTGTTGGCCAATCCTTTCATGGAGCCCAAATATCTTCATCAAATAACTCAATAGGCCATTTAGAAACCTTGGCCAAGGCTGTAATTTCTAATTTTTGGATCTTTATCTTATTCACATGAAACTAATAATGCTACCATTTTAGAATATTATTTTGGAGGTTTTAGGATTTGTACAATTTGTTCAATTTTGCACACAAATTCTCAAACGTTTTTAATTAGGGGACTTTTGAGTGGTCAACTAGTCCAAATTACCCATAGTAAAATCTTTGTCTGCCAAGGAGAGGAATGAGATTTTATGGAGGTTTCTAGTAGGTGGATAAATTGCAGGGGAACTTTAAGAAGAGGGTGACTAGGTAGATCTTTAATCCTCATATGAAATAGTGTTTTTAAAGGATTTGAAACTAACATTTTTTGGGATAGAAATAGGAGAATTGGTATATTGGACCTTTGTTTTGTGGTGTGCATGTGTTTTTGGAGGGGGGAATGGTTAGAACTTGGAAATAATCTCCTGTAAATGAGCTATTTAAAATAGAGGAGAGGATATTTTAGGATTTTTAATAGAGGTGATAGGGTTTAATTCCATAATGAGGGAGAGATTGGTTATGCAAGGGAGAGAGAACATTATTGGCATGAGAGAAATATTGAGCTTGTAGAGTCAATAAATGAAGACAACATTGAAGGGGATAATGATTGATATTAACTAAAATTTCTTTCATGAACTACACTAAGGAAGAATGAATCTAGAATGTGAGAATCATTTTTTTTATGCCTAAATTGATTGAGCATAGGAAACCAAAATTAATGAAATATTTTTAAATAAACATTAGGATTAAGGTATCTCATAACCTGGACCTCTGTGATAGTCATCCAAACTCATGGAAAGTCATCACAATTGAACCCATTTTGTAGGTAGCTAGTTTTCTCACCCCTCTTTTAGATTTTTTTCAAGTATTCCTATTAAATTCATGAGTTTCCTATGGAAATAGGATCCCTTAAGAGGAAGGTCAATGCTCACCAGATTGAGCACAAGTATGATCTTAATTAAGAGACCCTAACATCCACTAATCCCTACTTCTAAGAATGTGATAATTGTTCAAACCAATTGAAGAGGTCCATTGATAGTCATTTGTTCAAAATAAGAGGAGAAATTAAAGTTTGATAGAATGGATCAAACTTCTTCACCATTATTCAAAGAATCACAATTATTGGGAACCACCTAGATGAGATCACCTCCCATTGTAGTCAAACTATTTAAGCACATAAAAAATACTTGCATAGGAAAATAGAAAAGTGGAAGATATTCAAAGAAGAAACAAGGAAAGAAACAAGTTAAATAAGCTTATGGTCTGCTAATTAATGAAACTACTAACACTTTGTGCTAGAAGTAGGTTTGGCAGCCCCAATTAATACCTAAGGTGAATTTATTTTGGTGGACGGTGCTACATGGGAAAATCCTCACCCTTGACAATCTGGTTAAATGATGATTTAGTATTTCTAACAGATGTTGTCTTTGTAAGAAAGCAAAGGAAAGTATTAACCACATCATGATACATTGTGAGTTTGCTGCTGGGATGTAGAAGGAGATCCTCTCTCGAATAAACCTCCTTTGGGCTTCCAACTGGAATATTCAAGATATGATCCATGACTGGTAATCTCCCTCTCACCGTCCCCTATTAAAACTTTTATGGATTCAAATACCTCCCATCTTCTGTTGGATCATTTGGAAGGAGCACAACAACAAGATTTTTAGGGATACTGAACTCTCTATAAAGGAGGTCTTCTGTTTGGGACTCAAATTGTTATAGGATAATTTTTTGGTGGAAAATTGGAAGATCCCAAGTCTTCCCCTCTGATTCTGAATGGGGAATTGCAAAACTTGTGGAATTGACAAGGGGTTTTCTCGATTTGACAATACAAAAATCTTAGCTAGAAAGGCGACTATTTTTTCCCCACCTCAAGCCTCTTGGAATAAACTTAATTTTGATGGGTCTGTCCATGGTGGGCTACAAGATGGTGGTGGTATCATCCATGATCAATGAGGGAGAATGGTGGCCTCTTTTGCTGGTCCTCTCCATAATCATTCTGTTAACCAGGCCAAGGGTATGGGGGTATGTGCACCAAGATGGGGGACCAAAAAGGTGCCAAAATTTTTTTTGGTCCCCCAAAAGCCATAGGGCACGTGCCCTATAGGGCGCATGCCCTATGGATTTGATTACCTGAGCCTAAGGCTTGGAAAATCAAAACCAATAGGGTGCGTGCCCTTTAGGGCATACGCCCTATGTAACATTATGAAAAATGCTTAAGGGAAGGAGGAAGAAAGCCCAGCAGGACCTGCCAAACCAATTTCAACACTAGGCCAATACATAAAATGTAACATTTAAGTATAAGTTATACTTAAGTTACATTATATGTATATACTTCCAGGATGTTTGAGAGTGGTTTCAGCTTCATAGGAGTTAAGATAAAGATTCTAGATTTTGAGGGTTTTAGGAAATTTTAGACTTAACCAAATTTTAGGAATTAGCACATTGTTTTGAACATGATTCTCAGTGGACTATTGATTATAATCTTAAGCCCTTGACTTGATTAAGGACACTCTTTAGGGTTCTTAGTGGTTGTAATGTATCATATTGGGTCCTAAGTGGTCCTAGGTCCCCTTAGGACCCATTACGACCCCTTAGGAAACATTATGGCCTCTTAAGACCCCTTAGAACACAGTAATCATTGTAGGAAACACTAATGGGATCTAATGTGTACTAGTGCCTCATAAGGTGTTTTAATGGGTTCTAAGTGGTCCTATGAACCCTTAGGACCCATTACGACACCTTAAGACCCATTAGGACACATTATGCCTCACTAGGACCCCTTAGAACACATTAATAGTCTTACGACCCATGAGAGAGAGAGAGAGAGAGAGAGAGAGAGAGAGAGAGAGAGATCNCCTCTTAAGACCCCTGAGAACATAGTAATCATTGTAGGACACACTAATGGTCTCTAATGTGTACTAGTGTCTCATAAGGGGTTTTAATGGGTTCTAGGTGGTCCTAGGAACCCTTAGGACCCATTACGACCCCTTAAGACCCATTAGGACACATTAGGCCTCATTATGACCCCTTAGAACACATTAATAGTCATAGGACTCATTAGAGAGAGAGAGAGAGAGATAGAGAGAGAGAGAGAGGTCCTCTTAGGACCCATTACAACCCGTTTGGACACATTAGGACCTCTTAAGACCCCTTAGAATACGGTAATCATCGTAGGACACACTAATGGGCTCTAATGTGTACTAGTGTCTCATAAGGGGTTTTAATGGGTTCTAAGTGGTCCTAGGAACCCTTAGGACTCATTACGACCCCTTAAGACCAATTACGACACATTAGGACTCATCAGGACCCCTTAGAACACATTAAAAGTCATAGGGCCCATGAGAGAGAGAGAGAGAGAGAATTAATCATCATAGGACACTCTTTAGAGTTCCAAGTGGTTCTAATATATCATAAGGGGTCATAATGGGTCGTAAGTGGTCCTACAATCCTTTAGGAACCATTACAACCCCTTAGGACACATTAGGACCCATTAGGATCTCTTATGACACATTAGGAGCTTTTAGGACCCCTTCAAATTTATTAATCATTATACGACAAACTAATGGTCTCTAATGTGTCCTATTGTATCATAATGTGTCCTAATATTTCTTAAGGGATTGTAATGGGTTATAAGTGGTCCTAGGAACCCTTAGGACCGATTACGATCCCTTAGGACCCATTAAGACCCATTATAACACATTAGGACCCATTATAACCCCGAAGAACACATTAATATTCATAGGACTCTTTAGAGAGAGAGAAGGTGAGGATCCATTACAACCCCTTACGACACCTCTCTCTACATCTTAAGGGTCATAAGGATTTTCAAGGGGTCCTAGGATATATTAATGTGTCCTAAGACCCCTTAACATACACTAATGAATGATAGGGGTCTTAAGGGGTCCTAAGACACAATAATGTGTCCTAGTACCCCTTATGACCCCTTATAGCCCTTTAGGACCCCTAAGATGCATGGTAAGGGGTCCTAGGACAAATTAATGTGTCGTAGTATTCCTTATGACCTCTTAAGACCCATCTCTCTACATCTTAGGGGTAGTAGGATTGTTAAGGGGTCTTAGGACACAATAATGTTTCCTAGGACCCCTTACAACCCCCTAGGGCCCCTTACCACACACTAATGAATGGTAAGGGCTCCTAAGGGGTCTTAAGGGGTCCTAATACACATTAATGTGTCTTAGGACCCTTCATAACCCCTTACAAACTTTTAAGACACCTAAGATATATGATAAGGGGTCCTAAGAGGTCATAAGGGATCTTAGGACACATTAATGTGTCCTCGTACCCTTTATGATCCCTTAGGACCCTCGAGGACCCCTCTCTCTAAATTTTAGGGATTTTAAGGGTTTTTAATGTGTTTTAGGACTTCTTAGACCCCTTACAACCCCTTAGAAAACCTTACCATACACTAATTAATGGAAAGGGGTTCTAAAGGGTCATTAGTTGCCTTAAGGGGTCCTAGAACACATTACTGTGTTGTAGGACCCCTTACAACCCCTTACAATAACCTAATGAATTTTAAGAGGTCCTAAGGGTTTCTCAGTGGTCTTAAGAGGTCCTAGGACACATTACTATGTTGTAGGACCCTTTAAGACCCATTAGAACCCCTTATTGTACAATAATGTATGACAAGGGGTCTTAAAGGGTTGTAAGGGGTCCTATAACATATTAATTTGTCCTAGAACACCTTATGACCCATTATGACCCTTTATCATGCCTAAGATGTAGGGAAATAGGTTATAAGGGGTTGTGTGACCCCTAATGACCCCTTAGTACCCTTTAGGAATCCTCTCTCTACATCTTAGGTGTTAGAAGGGTTTTTAACTTGACATAGAACACATCACTGTATCTTAGGACCTCTTAAGACCCCTTAGGAGCCCTTACCATACACTAATATATGGTAAGATATCATAAGATGTCTTAAGGTGTTCTAGGACACATTAATGTGTCCTAGAGCTCCTTATGACCCCTTAGGACACTTTAAGATCCCTAAGATGTATGATAAGGGGTTGTAAGTTGTTCTAACGGTACATAAGGAGTTGTAGGACATATTAATGTTTCCTAGGACCACTTATAACCCCTTACGACCCATGAAGACCCCTCTCTCTGTATGCACCCTAAAATGGTCACCTTGACTTTGGGCCCCATTTATTATTTTATCATTTTATCAAATTTCTGAATCAATGCTTTGGAACATTTTTACTTCAAATCAATTTCATTGATCAAATTGTAATTAATTCAATTATTTTAATATTTCCTAAGGTTTGACCGTTTTTATTTAATTAAAAGATTTAATCTCCCTTTTAAATAAATAAAATTCCTCTTATTCAATTAAAAGATTTAACCTCCCTTTTAATTAAATAAAATTCCTCTTATTTAATTAAATTTAATTCCTCCAATTTAATTAAATAAAATTCTTCTAATTTATTTGATTATAAAGAAAACCCTTCTTTTAATTAAATAAATAAAAATCCCCACTTAAAGCACTTTAATTGTTGAAAAAGGAAATAAATTAAATGAAAAAGGAAATGAATTAAATTAAAAATTAAATAAAAATCCCTTTTTCTTCACGTCTTTCTAAGTGGTGGGTTTTTGCCTCTTAATTGTAGCCTTTGATTTTTGCCTCTTAATCTCAATCGTTCACTTTTCTTTAAAAGGAGACCTCTCCTTCTCATTTTCATATTATAATTTTTAGTATTGTTATGTTGCAGGTTTGGAGAGCAATTTTGGAGGAGCATTTGAGCTTGGATATTGCAACTTCTCTCTTCTTGTCTCATTCTTCTTGCATTCATGGCTACTCATGTAGATTAGATTCATGTTTATTTTCATAGATTAATCTTGCATTTGCATTTCCTTTCATAGATTAATATGCATTGTTATCATTTAGATTAATTTTATTTTATGCATTACAATCATATAGATTAGATCTCATTTTCATGCATTCGAATCTCTCATGTCATGGTGTATTTTCAATAGACACAACTAGGTCAATCTGAGGGCCTTCATTTTATATTTTTACACATCCATGACTAGAGAGCTATGGATCAATATTTGAGGCCTCATTCTTGAGCAACCTTGAATAGAATGATTCATAGAA
>MU224185.1:246138-327785 GCA_018584345.1 Thuja plicata
GGTGACATTCAGGTGGAATGTTCTAAGTCCTCTAACAAGGCCACTCCTGACAGGGTGATTAAATCCTTTAACCAGGTCACACCTAACAGTGTGTTATTGTAACCTTTAACATGGTTGGCTCCTCACAAAGCTCACTTCAGAAGAGTGAAACTTGGTAGCATGTTATTGGTGGTTTTTCCCATATTGGTTTCCCACGTTAAATAGTTGTGTCAACTTGTGTGAATGCTTATGGTTTGTTTTACTATTGTGTTTCTAC
Source organism: Thuja plicata (assembly GCA_018584345.1). Taxonomy (NCBI): domain Eukaryota; kingdom Viridiplantae; phylum Streptophyta; class Pinopsida; order Cupressales; family Cupressaceae; genus Thuja; species Thuja plicata. The sequence goes on from MU224185.1 coordinate 246,395, forward strand.
AAGCTAATTACATTATACAGTAAACTGCATGATTAAGTTGTTGACATATGCTACTGCTACCGAGTAGATCTGAAATACATAAAGTTTTATTTGCTACATCTAGACCTAAGGATAACTGGTTCACCCCTCCCCTCTCAGTTATTCTAAATTCATTCTAACACACACAATCCATGAAAACATCAATTACATTCGAATGATCCATCTCACAGGTCTAGGGAACCCTCTAGTGCACTCAGGCCACCCAAACGAGTCCTAGCCTTCTATTATGGATTTATCATAAGACAAGTAGTAAAATCACATGAGTAACATCTTATAATGCCAACAAAACTATGTATAAACATTCATAAGGTACAACATATAACTTTCCACATGCATTAACACAATGTTTCATAACTTGTTCATAAATCTAGGGAACCCTCATGTGCCTGAAATTTGTCTAAGTCTGATTTTTTTAAAAAAATCCCCAAAATCTAAAATCTGCATCTTAGCACCTATGAAGCTGAAACCTATCTCAAACATCCTGGAAGGTATTTATACAAATATAACTTAAAGTATAAGAAATTAAATATATCAGACTTATACTTAAATGTTATATTTTTATAAATCCTGGATTCTCTCTCTCTCTCATTTTTATATTTTGTGTCTAATATAGGGCACACGCCCTATAGTGAGTATAGGGCGTGCACCATATAGGGCGTGCACCCTATAGGGTGTGTGCCATATAGGGCGTATGCCCTATAGGGTGTGCACCCTTTTAACGACATTGAAATTTACCAAGCCTAAGGCTTGGATTGGCCTTGGAGTTCCAACGCAAAGGCCTGGAGGATTCAAGCAGGCCTGAGATGTGTTTTCCAGCAAACATAGAAATAATTAACATTTTTTCTTGTGTGCTCTCCGTCAGGTTTGCATGTGGTTCAATAATGATAAAATCAGACACCATGATCTATTGTAGATCTCTCTGATAGCTATCTAACGATGTAATTTATTTTGAATTCTCATTGTGTTCAGCTTTTCATTTTTAATTTCTTTTCTAGGTATGTTTGATTTTTGTCAAAAACCAACGTGTATTCATTTGGGCTTAGATTTTGGCTCATTCATCAAATTTTGAAAAAAAATATATTTTCAGAAACTAGACTCCATTCTACACACTTTAAAAAAAATAATTTTTTATTTTCAATTAGTTTTCAATGATTTCTAGGGGGAGCACACAAAAATTTCACATTTTCAGGATGTGTCCACTTCAAAAAATGGCGAAAAATCACACTTTCATAAAAAAATTAGCAGAAAAATCTGGGATAAACTAGGTGGTGTTACCTAATTTCCCACTAGAGTGATTAACTTTAAAAAAAAAAAAAGTTAACATTTTAGGGGGAGCACACTAGAAGCTATGTTATGTTTTTTCACAAAAAGCAGGACCACTTTTTGTGCTCCCCTTTTTGAGAGCCTTAATCTCCACCATTTGTAAAAAAAATTAGTAGCTTAGAAACTAGATTCAGAGTAGAACAACTCTTGTTTTTTTCACATTTCAAAATTTTGAGTGTAACTATCCTCAATTTCTAGTTGAAGTTTAGAGTTTGCTGATTTCAGAAAAAAGTGGCATCTTATACCCCCTTTTTGGTCCCTTATCTTTGTGCACTTACCCATGGCTCTGCTATGGGGTTTGAATTTTTCCCTTAGCTTGGGCTGTACTAGCATTGAAATTGAAGGGGAATCCAACATTATAATTGAGGCAGTTCTTGGAAACTCCTTGCCTGGATGGAGAGTTGACCCAATTATTTTTTATATAAAAGGTTTGATGGGATGACTTCATAAGACCAACATCAAACATATCTATAGGGAGGATAACTCAGTTACAGACTCAATTGCTGATGTTGGGCTGTAGTTGGATGGATTACAGTGCTGGAGGGCTTCCAACCAGTTTCCCAAGGATAATCAGGACCTACTCAAGCCAGAAATTAGAGATGCCAACAACTAATGCCAGGATGTTTAAAAATTGACGTTTAGTTTGGGTGCCAAAGGTTGGTTCCATGGGATCCTTCATGATGAAAAGACACATGGTCTCTGCTGGTGGGCTCTTCACTTTGAATAGGAGGTTGACGTGGCCGAGTTGCGTCACTGTACTTTTAATGTTTCATCAATTTAATAAGTAGAATTTGAGGCAAGTGTGATTTACGGAGGATTATAAATTATTTGGAGTGGATTTCATTAATGTCGATTATGGTTTACAACATCATTCCCATCTGTTAATTCTGATGGTGTCTTTGGCGGTGATTTTTGAGGCAAAAAGCAATTACTACCATAATTATGGAATGCGAAATGACAAGATTTTTAGGCTAAGTTGCCATATTCTTTCTGCCATTTCACGCAATTACCCTTCTCTCAACCTCTGCTCTGGTTGTTCTGGTTTTGGTGGCTCTGTGCATTTTTGCAACAGTTGGTCCTTGAACAACCCTTGTTTGACTAATTCCTCAGTGTGGGTCATTTTTTGGTGCTTTGCAAATATGGGTGGTGACCGACATAGAATTGAACCAGACAAGATTGAGGAAGAATTTTCCTCAGACCCTATGGTAATTTACTTCTGCAAAGAGGGAGGGATTCTGTCATTCATGAAGAATTTGACTCGACATGATGAAATGATTTCTTGGCAGTTCGTTAAAACCTAGAATGAAAGTGAGGTCACCATAAATGGGATCACGTTTGAGATCAATGAAGAGGTCATAGGAAAATCTACAGGGATGCCTACTACAGGCTGATAATGGAAGAAAGCTACAAAAATGTAGGCAAAAATGGACTTTCTCAAGTTTTTCGCAAATGAAGATAAGCTGGTGTCCAAAAATGGTGGATACAACACTACAAACCTACCCGCATTTTGGCCAAAGATGTGCAAGCTGGTCATGAAATAATTCACATTGGAGGGCCATTACGGTATGTTCTATAACTACCACCTCCTATTTTTAAACCACCTTAGGCACAAACTATTGATCTCTCTACTATTTTATATGTTACACTCTTTAGAGTCGAATGTTGCTGATGTGCATGAGTCCATCTTGCTAGTGAAGAAACTTATTTACCTTCATCAGGGGCTAATTTTCCGTATTTTTCATTTTCACCGTGCCCTCTGTCCTCCTCCTATTGTGGAAATCACCCATGCTACCCGATAGCCCATGTTTCCTTCAGTCTCCCTCAACCAGGGTTTTTCCATGCCCTCAGGCTCTATTAGATGTTCCACGTCTGCTGCTAGTCACAAATCCTCTAGAACCCACCCTACCCCTAGTTCTCAGGTTGGTTCCAACACGATGTAACCCATGACGATTCCTCCCAATGACCCTAAAATAAGTGCAAAAAATCTACATTAACCTGGAATGCCCTAAGGATACCAACCCTTAGCCCAACACTACCTGCTGCTCCTCCCATCTATCCAAAGAAAATGGTAAAAGAACAATGAAAGATTTCTTCGATCAGGAGGATGTCTCGGTGGGTTCTCCCAGCTAGGATGATGATAAGAACTTCTCTGACCAGGAGGAGGGGAAAGATTTTGCGCACAAAACTATTGTTGATGAGAGTAAGGAAGACAATGTCCCCACTACTGAATAAGCCACTATGACTGAGAACCCCAAATGTGTTTTGGGTGGTGGCTTGGTGGGAAGAATTAAATACCAGATTACCAATTTTGAAAATATGGTGGCTAAGCTTAATGGGGACCTGGCCAATACTAACATGAGACTGGCATATGTTAGTAAATTTTCCCTCAAGGTTATGCATGCTTCCTCTACTACCCTATGTCTGCTAAATGAGAAGGCCTCTACGGGGAAGGAGTCTGTTGAAGGAAACCGTGAGCTCCTCAAGTTTTTGAATGAAGAGTGGGCTGACCTGTTTCTTTCCAAGCGCTTATGGGACATAAAATAACTATGTTGTTGGACCGGGGTGGTGATATAATTTGTGGCACTGCTAACTTCAAGCCCTATTCTTGGGCTAGTTTTCTAAATTTTAGTTTTAAGCTTAATACTTTAATTCTGGTTAATAGCCCTACGTGGCATGGTTTAATTTTTTGGCTGTTTAAACTTGATACTATCCGTATGTGGGGTTCTGATACTTTACGTTCGTGTTGGTATAGATTTTTCATTTTGGTTTTTGATGGAGGTAGATTGGTTAAATTACTTCATGATGCTTTCCAGGTTGAATTAATATGCTGTTAATTCTGTCCTACTTAGCTTTTTATTGTGCCTCAGGTCATCACCCTCTTGCTGCTGCTTATATTAAAAACAAGTAAATTTAGATTGACTTCTCAATTATTCTTTGGGAAGGGGAGATCACATTCATTCCTAGATAATCTTTAAATAGGAAGTAATCAAGTGCATGAGCCATTATAATAAGAGAGATTATTATCCCTAACTTAAACATTATAGGTGATAAAATTTTTAATATTATTAAAAATTATTAAAAATATATATGTTCAAAAAGAAAAGGCATATTAGTCTGAAACTTGATATTTTGGACATAGGATTCTAATTTTGTTAGCCTCTTTGCTGACGCGTTACCTTCCCTAAAGGTATTCTTGATTCTACTTTTATTTTTTCTCATAATATAAAGATGAGAATCATTAATAATATCACTAATGAAGCAATTAGGGGTGCTTGGGTCATTCAAAATCATAATGACATCCATTGAATATCCTTTGATAATAACTTTGTTGAATCCTTTCTCCCTTTCCATCTTAATACAATAATGAGTGGTCATCACCTTATTATAGTTGGATCACAAACCCCCAAATTAACAATGTAGGGAAAGATTAGCTTGCCTGTATCATCTCTTAGGATGTCACCCCTTCCTACCCTTACCACATTCCATTTAGTTGAGTCATCAAAATTTAATTTGAACCAATTGAGGTCGTGGGGGTACAAACCAGCCCTAATTCATTATTTACTATAGGGAGAGAAACAAGTTTAATTGTTATAGAAAGTTTGAATTTTTTTTAATATCATTGAAAACTACAAAAGCTGCATGTTAAAAAATAGAAGACATATTAGTCCAGAACTTGATATGTTTGACATAATATCCCAATTTAGTTAGCTAATTTTCTAGCACATTACCTTTCCTTAAGGTATTCTTGATTCTACTTTTCTTTTGCCTCATACTATTGAGGTGAGAATCATCAATAATATCATTGATGAACCAATTAGGGGTTCCTTAACCATTCAACATCATAATGAAATTTATGGAATCTCCTTTGATAATCACCTTGTTGGATCATTTGTCCCTTACCAACTTAATATCATGATCAATTGGCATCACCTTAGTATAGTTGGATGACTAGACCCCTAAATTAAGAGTGTAGGGAAAGATTAATTTTCCTATATCATCTTCTAGGATTCCACCCCTTCCTACCCTTCCCATAGTCCTACCTCAATTCATTATTACCTATAGGGAGATAATCAAGTTTAATTGTTGTAGAAAATCTGAATACATCCATTAGATCATCATAAATAATTACTATCACTTCATCTACTCATGTCATAGTAACCATTGATGTTTCATGGTTGGTTATTATTCTTATTTTAAGTTGTTAAATTAGTTTCAGATTGGGTCGACCAATAGAAAATATATTTACCTATTAAAATCAACAATAGCTTTCCCAAATAGAGGAAGGAAAAATAGAGGAAGGAAGATGAAAAAGGTACACATTAGTAATGTTCAAATAAATAGGCTTAATTCAAAGACATTAGCATAATTCAAAAACATACAAAAGGTTTTGGTTTGCCTTTACAAAGATCATTTAGGTTATCACAAAACTAAAACAATGTATGAAACATGAAGTTTGTCGATTTAGAACTATGGTCTCACGTCATTAAAGGTTCTAATAAATTCAATAACTAGTTTCTAAGAAATTTCATGATTATATCTCCATCATATTCTAAGTGAGATATTTTTTTATCTATTCAAATTTTATATTATTAATTCAATACATTTCTCACTTACCATTTATTTATCTAAAATAAATTTGTGCCAATGACATTTATTATCTACTCCTTTTAAATATTTATAAGATATTTATTGTTAGAAATAAAATTAATAAATAATTCAAATGACTCTAGTAGAAAAGGAGTAATAGGCATTGGTAGAACGAGACGACAAAAATTAAACAATGATTGCAAACATACGTTGATTCCTCATTTTAGTGAGATCTAAATCTAGTATCATTTTATGGTTACTTTTCCACCAATCTTGAGTAAGAAGCAAAGTTTATAGCATAAGAATCGTGAGCACATTGTCCAACTTACCAAACATAACGATTTTAATACTGATCACATCTGCTTGGGTTGAAAACTGGAACGAAAATTGCTGAGTTCTTCCAGGTAAAGGAAAGGAAAACCAGGAATAGTATGATTACTTATATACGTATCTCGGATTTTAGTATGAAATGCAGAGGAAAAGTTTTACCCACCAGAACGTTATGTGAACAAACAATTATTGGAGTAGCACATTATCTGGCTTTTGGTTAGAATTTTGGTTCCATTTGCTGTCGCATTTTGCACACCAGCTGAATCAACTATTGGCTCACGATTACCCCGTTCTCAAGCATGAGCTATATATACATAACCCAAGTACTTGCTAAAGACATCACCAAGCCATCTGAAACCATTCATTAGTCTTCATCTTGTATATGGCGTTCCAATTTATGTCTGCCATTTCATTGGCATTGCTAATTCTTGCTAGTACTAAAACACTGTCGATCTTAGCTGCTGATAATGATAATGGCATTAAGTTTCTTCAAGAGCCCACTGTACCGTTGGTGAATTACTTGAGAATTACGAATTTTTCAGAAAGCTATGCAAATCTGTATGGTGCCGAAAAGCAGGATGTTTCTCCAGATGGTTCTTCGGTTACTCTTACATTGGATAAATCTTCTGGTAAGAAATTATTATGGATGTGAAGTTCGATTGTTCATTTCTTCTTTTCTGATTGTTCATTTTATCTTTCTCTTGTTTGTCTCTTCGTCTTGATCTGTTGAAGACTATTGTGTATATATGGAGGAAAATCTGATGTAATTAAACTGTATTGACTGAATAAACATTGATGTTATGCTTTCTGATAGATGTAGCAAAATTGGCTCGTCTCTTTTTATCTTTTTTGTGGTTTCCAATTTGACTATTAATTTAACAACTATTTACATATTTTACTGTAAATAAATTTTTATGTTGAAATTGGGACATGGGTGATTGCAGGTAGTGGGTTCAAGTCAAAAGAGGCTTACATGTATGGCTTCTTTAATGCTGCCATTAAACTGCAGGCGGGATATACAGCAGGAGTTGTCACTTCATTCTATGTACGTTTTGACAAATGTATTCATGCACTTTTCTAACAGTTTTAAAGGTTGTGTAGTTGGACCATCTTTAAACATCACACATTAACGAAAAAATTAAACTTGGAAAAAATAAGTCAATTTTGACTATTTAGCACTTTTTGCCTAAAAATCTGTCCTTAATATATGATGTTTACCAAAAGTGTAGTTGTATACCACACTAATGGAATTCAATGTATTAGACTGTAACTTAATTAATTAAATGTAACAAAGAGTTTTGATGAGTTATAGTGCATTAATGGATGTGGGTGTGTTGGAATATAACATAATTTTCAGCTGTCAAATAATGAAGTTTATGAAGGGTGGCACGACGAGATAGATATAGAGTTTTTGGGAACAATACCAGGAGAGCCGTATATATTGCAGACAAATATTTATGGAAATGGCACCGGAGATTGGGCTCAACGAATCGGCAGAGAGCAGAAGTTTCATCTCTGGTTCGACCCAACTCAGGATTTTCACAATTATTCAATTCTGTGGTCACATCGACAAATTGTGTAAGTTTATCCTTCTCTTGAAAGAAGCACATAAATTTTGTTTATCCTTCTCACCATCGTTTTCTTGTTAAACATTTCCATTTCCATGATGAAGTAAATGTTATAAATTTTGATGGTGTGATAGGTTTTTGGTGGACGGTATCCCCATAAGGAGGTTTCCTAAGACAAAGAGGCTTGGAGTGATATACCCATCGAAGCCAATGTCTGTGTACGCAACCATTTGGGATGCATCATGGTGGGCAACAGATGGAGGGAAATACAAGGCCGATTATACTTATGAGCCCTTTCTTTCGAGTTACACCAACTTCCAAACGATTGGATGCTATGAGAAGGATAAGTACTGTTCCAAAGTGCTCTTAGACGGCTGCTTGGTTTTCCCGGACCTGAACAGAAAGCAGAGGAGCCTATTGGCATATGTGCAAAAGCATTACATGGTATATGACTACTGCCAACATTCTGTCACACCTGAATGCCCATCTCAGCCAGCATTCTGATGCGCAGTCATGCGGAAAATTAATTATTAATTAGTTTTCAAAATGAAAGGATGCACCAATTGTTGAACCCCATAACTAATAGCCTTTTTACCTTGCTCTCTTCCACATGGAAAAAGGAATGTTATATGCGTATTCATAGTTTAAATAAAATAAATAAGTGACTTCTATGATAAGTCAATTTATTGTTTGTAATTGTCATCATGTACTGAAAAATTTGTCCATGCTTTTGGACATGGACATGGGATATTGTGGGTTACATTATAATGAATCTTATTAGTTCCCGCGGCGCAGGTAACTCTTGCCGAGGCTCTGATGCTTAAACAGTGATTAAACTTTTTTCATTTAGCCAATCAAAATGTAGCTTCCCTTCAGATTTATTTCCTGTTTGCTAGTTTCTTAAGTAAAGTTGCAGATATTTTAAGCAAAATATTAATTCTAAATATTTTGTTGCACTGCTATTCGTCCGTATAAAGGTTGCAGATGTCAGAAAAGTTTTATATATTCCCCATGCAAGAGAACGCACATTTAGCAATGCACTGATTTGCAGGCTTCCCAAAACTGGGGACATCTCAAGGCAAAGATATAAGAGCCGACAAAACCAAATTTGGGTTGAATCCGAGTAACACTTGGCATAAGCTCGTAATTTTACCGCATGCTGTTAAAAGGTGGACATACTCAAAGCAAGCATCTGTTTTTTATTCTCCCGATATTTTCTTCTTTCCCATCCTGGGTATCGATGAGTACACCGTCCCTGCAAAGCTTAGAGGTTCTTAGGCAAATATAGAAGTTGCTGGGAACAGATTTGGGGGGACATTTCCAAGATGGCTGTCTAACTGTACAAAATTGGTCAAATTGGACTTGAGCTTCAATGTTTTTTTGGGTCCTCTCCCTGAAGCTATTTCAGATTTTCACAGTTTAACCCATTTTGATATTTCAATGAATGGACTTTCAGGATCCATTCCAGAGAGTATTGGAAGACTTCCTAAGCTTTTTCTTATAAAACATTCAAACCTCTTGATGCTGTGAGAAATTCTTACCCTCCTTTGACCTTAAAGTCAGAAACCCTTACTATTTTTCCATAAATGTCGATGCTCAAAATCTGCAAAAATAGTTGTGGGTCTATTTTCATCCACAGGAAACACGGATTTCTAGATGAGGGTTTGAACTAAATTTCAAGCTATGGCAATTCGTTTCTGCATTCTTCATACCTTTTGATGCATTTTTCTGGTAATTTCTACTTTTAATGTAAACTATGCAACTCTTTGTGATCTTTAAACAACATGCTTTTATTTCTGTATATCTTGATGCTCTCGGGCTCTCGTTTTGCGCAATCTATGAAAATAAATGAGAAACTGAAGCTTCCTTTGATACTTCTGTACTTATTCTTTTCTGTAAACTGCAAATTTTTTCTCTGTAATTCATTCCGAAGCAAGGGTTTTCCTGATATTCAAAATCTGTGCATCTCTGGTTGTCAATGATCTTTATGTTATGATAAACCTTATTTGTTTTTGATTCTCTGAATGCAATCTTCGGATAACTCAGTTTTATTCATTCTATTGTAAACACCAATCAAATGCTATAAACTTTTGTTCTGATAATGGACATTTGCATTGAACTTAATCAACATTCATAAGATAAAACCTTGTTACTGTTACACCCTTTGACTTTAGTGTCCTGAAACTGAAACTGGCAACAATAGCATTAATGTATAATTCTGTCCTCTCAATTCTGCATTCTTCCTATTATTATGACTTATCATTATGATGATATTGTAGTGATCCATTCCTGATAAAGTCATAACTTGGTGAATTTGATTTTCTCTAAGTGTTACAGCTGAATTTCTTGTATACATTTTACTTTGTATTGATGTTTCTATATATGCTTGCTGGAAAATTACTATTTTATCCATGCTAGTAACCTTTATGTTCTTATGTTCGAGTCACTTAATCTTGCTCCTTTAATTTAGCTCATGATAACTCATGTGAATGAACTTGGAACAATAATACCTAGTAAAATGAGTGCCCTTGTGACTAGAACAGTTTCTTTTCTTGATTTGAACTGCGCATTTAATCACCTTGGAATACATTATCTGCTACCCTTTACATGTGTTGAACATTTAGAATATATACCTTGTTTGTGACAAACCAGACCCACACTCTGGTATGACAACATTATGAAAAGGAGATACTTTTGTTTCAGGCAATGTTTTAGAGATATAACTTCTCCTTTACGATGGCCCCTGGAATTCATGTGTGTGTCTTCAAGTGTAGCGATTTTGAATTTGATGTATGAGCTTGTGATGGTATGTTGGTTGATCTAACATGACTAGATTGCAAATGTTTCGCTGTGCAAGATGCTCTTTATATGGACCCATCCCAACTTGGCTTGAAAATTTGAGAGTTGAGATACCTAAAACTATCATATAACAATTTATCTGGCAGTATTCCAAAGGAGCTAATGCACCTTCCCAAATTAGAAATGTTGGAGTTGTATATCAATCAGTTAAGTGGGAATATCCCTGCTGAAATTGGGAACCTCAGTTCTCTAACTGATCTTGATTTGGATAGTAACTATCTCACAGGACCAATTCCAGAGGAGATCACATTATTGAAAAATTTGGGTCTCCTACATCTGTGGAACAATAGCTTGACAGGTACCATTCCACCATGCCTTGCTGGCCTTGATCATTTATATGATATTTCTCTTTTCAAGAATCAGTTGATTGACAACTTAACTTGGCACCTAGGGAGCAAAAGCAAGCTTTTTATTTTTGATGTCTCAAGTAAAGCACATAGCCTTTGTGGATTTTTATATTGACAATTCTGCTTAGATTGGAAAGAACAATCAATATGCAAACCATTTCTGACCATTTTACCCTAATCCTATCATTTGTACATTGATCGTATGTGCACAATGGCATATCACTATTTTTGAAATATTGAAAAGATAGACATGCTCTATCTGTTCAAACCAAAAATAATCAGCATACAGTATCAATTGGGCTTTAGGACTGTTGAGCTATAAAATTCTCATAAGCTCTTCCAGATCACTGTTTTCCTCCCCATTTGATATCCTATCATTTCTGGCCTCTATTGATGAGATGGTACCTAATAATACCATAGACATTATTATAATTTTACCTTCAAAAAATTTCTTCTTGTTAGAGATCAACATGTGAAGACGTCTTAAGTTTGCATTTAGTAATATGCATTGTATCATTGATGTTTCTTTAAATGATCTAAATTTTGAAATATGGGTAGCAGCCCTGAAACAATAGAAAGATTATGCACAGATCTGAAAATTGAGGTAATGGACGTCAAACTCCTAATGCTTTCTTAGTAAACCAAATGTATTTGGATTTACACCTTTTTCCAATTTACTATAATATTTGGCATTTGAATTCTGATGAGCAATTACATTCGTATGTTTTCTGTTTGATTAAGTATAGTACCATGTACATGCATATGTCAATAGTAGTTATTTTTAACAAGCCTTTCCAAATTATATCTTATTGTTTGTTATGCTAGGAGGAGTGGCACAGAGGCCTTCAATCCTTGAAAGTTGATACTATTGACAAGTTGAAGAATTCATTTCCTGCATTAGACCAAAAGGTGAAGGGGTTCTGTGCTTAAGAAACTCTTTGTGAATTTACAAACCTTCCAAGAATGTCAAACATGTATATGAGATCACATAAGAAGTCATGTATGCATGTGAAACTGTTGAATCTAACTCATTCCTTGAGTAATATCTTTTGTTCCTAGTCTAATTATTTTACTGTATTGAGCATTGTTAAGGTCACGTGATCCCAAAACTTCTGGGACTTTTATACTTACTCTTTCCAATATTGTCTGACAGGTATTTGCTTTCTAACTTTTCAGTGTCTCATCTCATTCAAATTTTCAATTCTCTATATTTTCATAAGGTTTTTGCAACATGTTTTATTATACAGAAGATGGACAAAAATAGCTGGACATAAATGTCTGTGAGTTATTGATAAGGAATGCTTGTTATGCACATCAGATTGTTTCGGACTTCTTAGTATTGGGTTTACTTTCAAGATTGTATTGTCATTACTATTAAAAAAAAGAATTTGGATATTAGATATTGTAAGTCATATTATCGTGTGTGGGTTATGTATTATTCAAAAATACAGTATTAGTTTCACTTTTGATTGCATTGTATTCTAATTTTTATTATGTAACTAAAAAAATTAGGCATACTTTTGATAGCAGCCTTGCAAACCAAACATAGAACAGAGGGATTAAATAGAAAATTGGTATCCTACATAGAGAGGGATTAAACAGAGAACATGATAAAATGATCAATTAAAGTTTGCTGTTAAACCCAATGATGTACTTATTGAATCTCAAATCCACAGTGTGACAGGATCAAAGTAGCAATGAATAAAAGATCACACATAACACACATAACTATGGCTTAAAATTCAAACACAAAATAAAATGAGATCAAAATAGGGATACAAAGTTTTATTTCATTATTCAAATCCTATAGATAGTTACAAAATTATACGATCTGGACATCTTATTAGTGAAAATATTTCCTTGGTTTTTCTTGGAGTGATTCGAGACACTTGCATTCCTATTTTACAGAGGAAACCTTCTCTCCTTAGTTGATCATGGTTCTTTAGACTATTGCACCTATATTTTCAACTTGTTGTGCTTGAGTAGTGATGATGAGATCACTCAAGCTACTTCATTGCTTGAGTAATAATATTGGGGTCACTCATTTAGATTCATATGCCATCTATATTTATGATTGATAGATGATATTTCTATTGTCTCCATTTGATCCTTGATTGAGTAGTGTCATTTGGGGGACTCATATAGATTGTTGTCTTCTTGATCTTGGTCATTATATTTTTTCACTGGAGGTTCTTTAGTTACCACACCTTATTAGTCTTGGTTCAATAGTTATCTATAGCTTTGTCATGCTTCAGTGATGTTACTCATGTTCTTATTTTGGGGCATTATTTTGGAGGCTTCTTAGTCCTCCATGTTCTCTCTTTGGGAGAGGAGTTTTCTCCCACAAGGTTTTTTTCCTTTTTTTCTGTTTGTGAGAGATTGAATTGCATTATATTTATGTATGAGTAGCTAACATGGTATTGTTTTGGGGTAAATTATTATTTACTCATCTTGCTTATCTTAGGCATCATTTCCTATTTCTAGAATAGGGGAACATTTCTATTATTTATTATTTACCTACTTTCAGTATTTTATGTTTAATACTTTATTGGTGGTTGTACCTACCATCACATCTCATTGGTGCTCATTTTTCTTGCATTTTATATATAAACAAGACTATTTTACATTTTTTTTCACCTCTCATCTCAATACATTTTTTTAATATTGGTGAATTAGTATTCTTTGTGATTCTTCTTTCTTTGCTCATGTGAAGTACTATTTCCAGGTTGAGATATTGATATAGGATGGAATCCCTAACATCTACAATCTCATTATTAAATGGCATAACAAACCCATAATATCAAATTATGTCAAAATATACCATGGAACTTTCAATATTTGAAAAATCTTAATGCATTCTCCATATGCACCAAAATCTAGAGACCATGTGTTGAGGTTGAATGGGTGATAATTATAGCGTCACACGAGGTTGATGTTGCTTTGGAGAGGAATGAAGTGTTGCATGGGGCTAATGAACCACATGGGAAACTTCCATCTAAATTTTAAAAATGGATTCCTATTTTTTCTCTATTCTTAGGGGGATATCTAGATGATATTTTAATTGAAAGACTAGTGTTCCTCAAACCAACAGTCATTGAAGCATCCTCGTCGGTTATAAGGGATGCATTTGAGTTGATGAAGTCAAAGTTGCAAGTTTGGTTTCTATTTCAACTAAAATAGATGATGCAATATTTTATATTTAACATCCACAATTCTATTAAATTCTACCAAAGAATTTCTAAGTGCCAATGATATAGCTGAAGTCGCATGATCTCTCTAATGCAAATTGATTTTCTTTGCTAATAGTGGGAGTTATATCTTGATGTACATGAGTATTTGACATAGTCTAATTTGACAACATTTGTACCCATTACAAGTTGCAAAATTTAGGTGTTAACCTTTTTAGTAGCACCAACTTTGAGGACCTAGGCTTTCTCATTGAGAATTTCAAGCCTCGTAGTACTACTTTGAATAACGTATCTACTAAAAAAGACCACCACTATGAGTTTTTTATGCACTTTTTCAATGGTTTCCTTGAGCATGCTAATCTTATCTTCCTGGCCTGTCTTTAAGGAATTCACATTTTTGGCCACATACTAAATAAGAGACAACATTTTATCAGAGTTTTCCTTATCTAAATCCTATTTACCAACATGTTGAGAGTCACTAAACCTAGAATTCAAGAAACTCACATTTTCCTTGACCATATTAATTTAGAAAGAATCCAATCAATTAACTTGGCTTGGTCATCAACAATATTTCTAAGAAGAACTGACACATCCACAAACTCATCAATAAGGGATTAAACTTACTTCACAACTTCAAGTAGGATCTCAATATGAAACATACCTTCAACCTCCTTAGGGAGCACATTGGTATAGTGAGAATCCATAGGTTGACCACCCACTTCATTATTCAACATAAGTTCTTCAATACTAGGGTCATCAATAACAGGGTGGAAAATATTTTCAACCCCTTTCACCTTAATTAGAGCCCTAAAATCTCTCTTCACCTTCTTACCCTATTTCTCCTTCTTTCTCTTGTGGGATTTGGATGAATAATTCACTTTAAGGGCTTGCTCCTTTTAAATTAAAAATTTTACTAGGATGGGGTATAGGAGACAGGGAAATAATCATCATCATCATCATCATCATCATCATCATCATCATCATCATCATCATCATCATCATTGATCGGGAGCTCTAACTCCTAAGAGATTTCTTTCTCTTCTTAAGGCCTTTCCTATGACCTTACTAGGGTACTTCTCTCTACCCTAACTAGAGGAAACTCCTATGGTTCCTCTACTCCAAATAGAGCTCTCCACCAACTTCAACTTTCCTCAATCCTTCTCTACTCAACTGTGCATCCATAGGCTCAATTAAAGAATCCATGCTTCCAAACTGTTCTTGGAAATAGGAATAGGGTTTCAACCTATTTACCCTTCACCTTCCTTCAATCTTGATCCACTCTGATGGTTTCTTTCAAGGTTTTCCCATCAAATTCATACTTCCCTATATTTTAGGCCTTGTAGCCTTTTTAGCCCAATTAGGCCTCCTAAAACCAGTAATCTTTGAATTACCCCAAACTCTCTTAACAATCCCCCAAACTAGTTGTCGATTCTCTCTTAGGACCACTTAGGCTTCAATATTTTCTAGGTCTGAGGTCTCCATGATGTATGTACATAGGACTTCCAGCAAACCCCTATTTTTAAGGGTTTCTAGGGCATGTATGATAATCTGTCTTCTTTGGTCTCACTAAGTGCACTAATGGCTTCCTCTGACCTCCCCTTGCAACCACATATCCTTGATATATTCCCCTACATCCACCACCTTGATATTAGCACAAACCAATCCATCTAGAAAATCCTCTTAATATCTCTATACTCGCCTAGGGCCTCCTTGTAAAATTAGCTCCCCTACACTCAAGAACTCCAAAATCCATATTTACACTATCTACAAAGTTCCTTTCTTGATTCCAAGTGGCCATCAGGATCCAACCACAAGAATTCAAGAAAAGGCCACATTTACATATCTATCTCTGGACTGGACAGCGATACAGTCAAAACTAAAGAATTTACAAACTAGTAAAAGAAAGTACCAATATGCTAAACTACTACCACACAGATTAATTACATGAACTCCTTTACACAAATCCAACACAAAGATCCACCATAAGTCAAAATAGTCCAAATTCTTGTTTTCTCCAAACTCTATCCATACAAAATGATGTCCAACCCCAAAATTAGGGTTTTTTTGGTCTTAATTAGTCCACTCCCATGTGCTCAGACCCTTAGGTCTATTTTAAGACCTCATTAAAGCTCTTTCCAACATTCTAGGAAATGTTGTCATGACAACTTTGCAAAGTAGCAAAGTTGTCATGAGCAACTTTTACAACTTTTTCAATTGTGACATTCTACTATCCTAACTTGCAGAACTTGATCCAAAACCACTCCATTGGACCCTAAAACACTTAAAAACACAAAAATTATATGTGCCACTCCATTCTGGAGTCTTGGTCAATGTTTGACCCATTTTGACTTTCCTAGGTCTTTAGCAACAATGATCCTAGACCCTATTAGACTAAACCACACACAAAAACCTTAGATACTCTTAACTAAGAAAATACTCCATACAAATTTGGGACTTTGTCTCAGTCCTTATTTCCTTGGTGGTTGAATAAAACCACCTAAAAGCCAAAATTGTCAAAGATCTTCACTAAGACCTTAAGGTGCTCTTGCACCATTCTCCCTTGCAACAAGAAAGTTAGGGTACTTGAGGTGTGATGAAATCCAAGTTGATGCCATGCTTCTTGAAATCACCCTCTTCTATCCAAGTAGCATCTGATTCAAGTTGATGCTTCCATTTCACTAGGTGCTCCATGTAGGTCTTGTGTCTAGTATTCTTCTTCACTCTAGAATCTAGTACCTTCTCAGCTTGAGGCTTGATCTGATCAGGAACCTTGAGTTCTACCAAATCCTTAATCACATTTGTACTATACTCTTGCTTCTCTATCTATGGACCCTTGTATTTAATCCAATCCTTCACATTGAAGATAGGAGAAACACACATCTTTGGTAAATATACTTTGTAGGCATTGGAGCCATACTTGGCCAACACCTTACTTGGACCAATCCTCTTCATTTGCAACTTGCTTGGTATGCCTTTTTGTAGTCTGTCTTTGTTCAAAAACACTATCACGAACTCTCCTACCTCAAATTGTAAGTCTCTTCTCTTCTCATCCACTTTATCTTTAAGCTTCTGTTTAGCCTCAATTAATGTCCTTCTCACCTGTTCATGAACTTCTCTCATCGAATGAGCAAAGTCATCTTCATGTCCACTGATCCCTTCATTAACTTTTAAGTCCCTAAGTTCAAGTACACCCCTTGGATGTAATCCATACACAATTTCAAACGGACTCTTACCATTAGTCCTATTGGTACTGTCATTATAGGAAAACTATGCTTGAGGGATGACTTGTTCCCATCCTTTCTCATAGTCCTTGGTTAGGAACCTTAGTAAATTACCAAGTAATCTGTTAATCACCTCTATTTTTCCATCCGTTTGAGGATGATATGCAAAGCTATGTGCCAACTTTATTCCCAATCTCTTCCATAAGGTTTTTTAGAAGTGCCCCATAAATTTTACATCCTTGTCTGACACAATAATGGTTGGAAACCCATGAATTGTCACTATTTATTTAAAGAAAAGATGAGAAATATGACTAGGATCATGAGTTATTTTACAAGGAATAAAATGACTCATTTTACTGAATCTATCTACTACACAAACACACTATCCAAATCAGTTGGTGTTCTAGGTAGCCCAACTATGGAGTCCATACTTATGCACTCCCAAGGTCTATTTGGTATGGGAAATGGCTGATAGAGCCCTACATTTGAGGATGTCCCTTTGGCTTTTTGACATAATCCACAATGCTCAACATACCTCCTTACATCCTTCTGTAATTTAGGCCAACGGTAAAATCTCTCTACAAGATCTAGGGTCTTATTTAACCCAAAGTGTCCACTCAAACTATCATTTTGCTTCTCTTGGACGAGGTTCTCCCTCATGGAACCCCTTGGAACATATAGTTGTTTCCCCTTAAATAGTAAACCATTCTGTAATGTATAGTTAGCATATTCACTATGGAAATGATTATCAAAATCAGTGCATACCTTGTAGATCTCTGAGAAATCTGCATCTCCTTCCTTCAACCCTTGTGCTCTACAATTGTATCTCTTGGACAGTAAGCAATCTCCTACTAAGTACATCTGCAACTTTTTTTTTCACTCCCTTCTTATGCTTGATTGTAAATGTGTATGACAACATAAATTCTATCCACTTTATGTGTGTCAGACTTAGCTTCTCTTGTGTGTTGATGCAGCTAAGAGCTTGGTTATCTGTAAATACCACAAACTCTTTTGGCAACAAGTAGTGCCTCCACTTCTTGAGAGCTTGAACCAATGCATAAAGATCCAAGTCATAAGATGAATATCTAGACTTTTCCTCATTTAACCTTTCACTAAAGAAGGCTACTGACCTCCCTTCTTGACTTAGGACTGCACCCACTACTATATTGCTAGCATCACATTCTACAATGAATAATTTGTCAAAACTTGGAAACACTAGTATAGGTTGGGTAGCCACTTCTTTCTTCAACCTTTCAAACCCTTCATTCTCTTCCTTGGTCCATATGAACTTTGTTTTGACTCCACCCTTTATGGTATCTAGGACAGGTGCACAGATTTCACTGAATCTCCTCACAAACTTCCTATAGAGCTGAGCCAAACCATGGAAGATTCTCACTTCTGTCCCTTTTTTTAGAGTATGCCAACTTAGGATTGCTTCAACCTTGCTTTTATCCATGTTTAGATCACCTTAGTAAACTACAAACCCTATGTAGACAAGCTTTTGTTTCATGAATTCACTTTTCTCAAGGTTGATGGTTAACTTCTCCTCTTGCAGTTTCTTCAACACAATCTTTAGGTGTTTCATATGCTCTTTTTTGGTTTTTCTAAATATGAGGATATCATTTAAGTAGACTACTACAAATACACCTATGTAATGCTTTAAGACTTCATTCATGACCCTCATAAAAGCAGTAGGTGCATTTGTAAGCCCAAATGACATTACTAACCACTCATAGAGTCCCTTTGTGGTTTTAAAGGCAGACTTCCACTCATCCCCCTCTTTCATCCTAATCTGATAATATCCACTCTTAAGGTCTATTTTAGAAAAGTACTTAGCACCCCAAGACAATCCATCAAGTCTTCTATTCTAGGAATAGGTAATCTATACCTAATTGTTATCCTATTTATTGCCCTATAATCGGTACACATTCTCCACTTGCCTCCCTTCTTAGGAGCTAATACCACTGGAACAACACATGGGTTGATGCTCTTTCTTACTAGACCTTGATCCAAAAGCTCTTGAACTTGCCTTTCAATCTCCTTGTTTTGTTTTGGTGTCATCTTGTAATCATATTTGTTTGGTAATGATGCCCCTGGCACAAAATCAATCTGATGATTGATTTCCCTTTGTGGAGGTAGTGTAGCTGGTTTCCCATCACATATGATGTCCTTAAACTGTTCCAACAACTATTTCACTTCTGCAGGCATAGGTGTCTGATTGGGCGTCTCTTCCTCCTTTGGTTTTACCAAGATAACATAACCAATTCCTTCTTCCTCCTTCATGTCTTTTAGGAATTCCTTTCCACTCATTAAGAGAGTAATTGTGTCCTTCCTCTCCACTATATCCTCTTATACCAAGGACTATATCTTATAGGTGGCTCCATTCTTCTTGAATGAGTACTTGTTCTACTTTCCATGGTGGATTGCTTCTCTGTCATACTGCCATGGTGTTCCAAGCAACAGATGGAAAGAATCCATTGGTAGGACATCACAAATTATCTTCTCCTTATACTTCCCTATGGTGAAATCAACCCACACTTTTTCATTGACCAATATGTTTTGCCCCTTGTTCAACCAAGTTACTTTGTATGGGTAAGCATGAGGTATATATCTTGTCCAACTTTAACTTCTGCACTCCCTCCTTTGAGATCACATTATCTGTTGACCCTGAGTCTATGATGAATCTACACACTTTGTCATGAATCTTACACTTCACCCTAAAGAGTGCTCTCCTTTGTTTGTGTTCATCCTTGTTAGGTTCTTTAATCAGGTTTCTTTTAAGCATTAAGCTTTCTCCTTTCTCTGAACCAAGACTTACCTCAAAGTGTTTAGAACTATCTTCTTCTTGCACATACGCAATTTTCTCTCCTTTTGAAGATGATGGATTATCTAGACACCTATAGGAAGGGTGACCCAACTATCCACAATTATAACACTTCATTGAAGAAAAATGTGATCTTCTTCCAAAACCACCATATCTACCTCTTCCACCATTGTGAAAGTTTCTTCCTCTGTCATATCCTCCTCTATTGTTTGACTCATTTTTTCTCAATGAGCTTAGAGTCTCCTTGACCTCTAGTTTCATTTCTCCTTCCACTAGAGCCTCCTCTATGTCCTCCTCTAGAGTCTCTACCTCTTCCTCTACCCCTAGAGCTTTAATATTGATTCTTTCTGAGTTTTTCTTCCACCTTAAGGGTCATTTGAAAACAACCATGGATAGAAGTTAGGGTAAAGAGGCTTAGCTCTTCTTGAATGTTCCACTTAATTCCATTGAGATACCTAGCCACCTTGATGATTTCTATCTCTTGCACTCTAGACCTAAGGAAAAATTTCTGAAATCCTTTTTTGTAGGGTGCCACATCTAAGTCCTTTTGTCTGAGATTCTTCTTTTTATGGAGTTGGATGTCATAATCCTCTGGTAGGTAATTTTATTTTACCTTAGCCACCATAGCCTTCCAATTGACTATTTTCTTCTTCCCTTCTCTCTCGTTATTCTTGCAAGAACTTCCACAAATTTAATGCTTGTCCTCTCAATCTTGATTTAGCTATCTTCACCTTTTGTGCCTCTGTAATCCCATCACACTCAAAGTGATTCTCCATGTCTTCAATCCATTCCATCACTAATTCTTCATCCATTCAGCTAGAGAAAAAAAAGATTCCTTCTAATGCTTTTCCACTTAGTGCTTTAATGGCTTTGAGGAAAGGTTCCTCAGGTAATGGAGGGTCTAGTTCTAGTTCTACCTCCTCTTCAACTTGATTCTTTCCTTTGTCTTTATCCTCTCCTAACTGATCTTTCATTTTTTGTTACTCTCTGAAAATTTTGCCAATTTGTATTTCATCTCCTCCATAGCTTCTTCTAGGAGTCTATTCTTTACTTGTTGTTCAGACGAATCTCTTGCCAACTCTACATTGGTCACCATGGTCCTCTCACCAGTTGACTCACTCATGTCTAACATGAACACTTACTTACCAAGCATTTCAATGGCTCTGATACCACTTTTAGGGGGAGATCTAACTCCTAAGATCTTTCTTTCTCTTCTTAAGGCCTTTCCTATGACCTTACTAGGGTACTTCTCTCTACCCTAACCAGAGGACACTCCTATGGTTCCTCTACTCCAACTAGAGCTCTCCACCAACTTCAACTTTCCTCAATCCTTCTCTACTCAACTGTGTATCCATAGGCTCAATTCAAGCATCTATGCTCCCAAACTATTCTTGGCAATTGGAATAGGGTTTAAACCTATTTCCCATTCACCTTCATTCAATATTTATCCACTATGATGGTTTCTTTCAAGGTTTTCCCACCGATTTCATGCTTTTCTAGATTTTAGGCCTTGTAGCCTTTTTAGCCTAATTAGGCCTCCTAAAACCAGTAATCTTGGAACTACCCCAAAATTCTCTTAACAATCCCTAAAAATAGTTGTGGATTCTCTCTAAGGACCACTTAGGCTTCAATATTTTCTAGGTCTGAGGTTTCCATAATGTCAGTACATAGGACTTCCAGCAAACCCCTATTTTTAGTTCTAGGGCATGTATGACAGTCTATCTTCTTTGGTCTCACTAAGTGCACTAATGGCTTCCTCTGACCTTCCCCTTGCAACCACATATCCTTGGTACATTCCCCTACATCCACCACCTCAATATTGGCACAAACCAATCTAGCTAGCAAGTCCTCTTGCCTCTGCAACTATGCAAACCCCTAGCAGAATATCTCTATACTCGCCTAGGGTCTGCTTGTAAAATTAGCTCCCCTGCACACAAGAACTCCAAAATCCATATTTACACTATCTAAAAATTTCCTTTCTTTATTCCAAGTGGCCATGAGGATCCAACCATGGGAATTCAAGAAAAGGCCATATTTAAATATCTGTCTCTGGACTAGACAACGATACAGTCAAAACTAAAGAATTTACAAACTAGTAAAAGAAAGTACCAATATTCTAAACTACCATCACACAGATTAATTAAATGAACTCCTTTACACAAATACAACACAAAGATCCACCATTCAATCCATTGAAGTGTGGATGAAGGCTCTGTAACTCAAAACAATTCAAATTCTTGCTTTCTCCAAACTCAATCTGTACAAACTGATGTCCAACCCCTAAATCAGGGTTTGTTTGGTCTTAAGTAGTCCAATCCCACATGCTCAGACCCTTAGGTTAGGTTTAAGACCTCATTAAATATCTTTCCAACATTCTAAGAAATGTTGTCATGACAACTTTGCAAAGTTGCAAAGTTGTCATGAGCAACTTTTACAAATTTTGCAATTGTGACATTCTACTATCCTAACTTGCACAACTCGGTCCAAAACCACTCCATTGGACCCTAAAACACTCAAAAAAACCAAAATTATATGTCCCACTCTATTTTAGAGTCTTGGTCAATGTTTGACCCATTTTTACTTTCCTAGGTCTTAAGCAACAATGAGCCTAGACCCTATTGGACTAAACCACACAAAAAAACCTTAAAGAATCTTAACTAAGAAAACACTCCACACAAATTTGGGACTTTATCTAAGTCCTTATTTCCCTAGTGGTTGTCTAGAACCACCTACAAGCCAAAATTGTCAAAGATCTTCACTAAGACCTTAAGGTGCTCCTGCACCAATCATCATCATCATCATCATTTTTGTACCCATTAGACCAAGAGGGCTTAGGAGCATACTTACCCTTCTTTTAGTGCTTCCTATTTTCCAAGGTGGAAACATGCATCCACAATTGACGGGGCATTCACAGGGTCGGTAGACATATCTAAGTAATGAACTTCGACATTTTAGGTATACTCAATAGTTCTTGGCATGGGAGGTTTTCAAAAGGATGAAAACTAACTTAGAATATTCCATGATAAGAAGGATGAGACCCTCATGTAGAAAAAGAAGATAAGGGTTTTTCCTATGCTCATTAAGCTAGTATAAAGAGAGAAAAGAAAAAAAAATGAAAAAAATAAAAAATTGGTTATGTCTAAAGTGATTGAGGAAAATGAAATAGTAGCTAAAAATGTTGGTAAAACACCCATTAAGGGTGACATATCTCATTATAAACTCTTCAACTTCTACCAATAATGGTATAATAATGCCACAATCATAATGACCCGCCTTGGTCTTCTTCAACTTCTCCCATTTATCACCTTTAAAAATAGATTTACAACCTCCTCTAAAGATTTGTGGTTTTTATAGACCTACTTCCCTTTGATAAGAAAACATTTCACTTCCAAAATGAGATCCTCAAAGTTAATGATTTCAGCCTTGTAAGTCATTAAGTTCCCAATTTTCAGATTTGTTGAAAAAAACTTTTTGTAAGGAATGGGTATACCCATTGAGTATTTCCAAGTAAGAAGTGATTCCACTAGCTGAAAATTTGCCCCATACAATGAGGTCATTTTTCATTTTTATTAGGAGTTTGGATCCATCATGTTCCTATCCCACCCATGATACACTTATTGTTAACAATGGAAAGTACAATAGAGTCCCAAATAGTGGTAAGGCCAAAAATCCACATAGTTAAAAATAGGGGAAATAAAAACTTAAAATTTCCCATAACAAATGGGAAGGAAAACTCAACAAGGTAGGTAGTAATGATGACAGGTAGGAGATGAACAATTAAAACTCATGATAGCCTCTAGAAAAACCATATCCAATTTCCCAATGAAATGGCATTCGGGTGAATCATCATGATTCAACAAATAGTTTCCACCTTAGAAAGTATAGATATCATTGATCAAAAGATTTTTAAGCTCATTAGGGATATGATCATTGGCCCCCTACCAAAAAATGTGGTCCTAAGTAACCTATAGGTCAGTAAAAAAGTCATCGACGTGGTTCCCATCCTTATAAATATGGGGGATACCACAATATTCAAGATTATTAATCATGTTCAAACAATCTAGAATAATCCCTTGGATTGACCAATTGGGCTCTTAATTTTTATTTAAGAAATTCACAATATTCTAGGAATTACTCTCAAGATACACCTTATAGAAGCCTTTAGAAAGGGCCATATGGAGACCGATGTAGGTTTATTTAGCTTTATGTTAGTAAACAGATTGTTCTTTTCAACTTAACTCAAAACTATCCAAAATGCTTAAGAACAACTGAATATAACAGTTGGGAAATTGTTATTGAAGAAACTAATTTCCCTCTGAATTTAAAGGTACACAGCTCCCTTATATGAATGATTTTCAGTGAATTTTTCTCTTTCCTAATCTAACAGGGGTATGTTCTTAACCCGAGAATAGAAGAGGAAAAACAAGCTAATCCTAGGTAGGAAATAGCTCAGGCAAGATGAATTCCACTATAAATCTAGCCAACCCTGAGATTTCATCAATCAGATTAACTCCCAAAATTGGTGATGCATGAACTTCTACTGAAAATGCAGATGCAAGACTAGAAACTAAAGATGAAATACAATGAATCAATCTATATCATGAGAATGTTTCCCAAAATCGAGATAACAAGGAGTTTCCCCTTTTGCCAATCGCATCAATTTATAATCCAAAGCTCTGGTTCAAACACAGAATGTAAATCCAACTTCAAAGAAACATCTAAATTCAACAGAAAGATAAATGAAATGCAGATGGAATAGATAAAATAATGGTATTCAGACATACAAATTTGACTTAGCAAAATGCTATCTTTCACACCAAAATTTAGCCGACCTTTGTATTGATTTTGGAAATAGTACATATAGGGTCCCAGATTGGGCTGTTACAAGAAAGGGGCAGAACCGAAATGGTTCAACTTACCCAACTAGAAATGATAACTAAAAGATTTATCAGTTACAATAGTATCAAAAATAGTACAAGGGGGAATCTATTTAAGTTTCAGTTTCCTTCCCCTTGTCTAATTTAGCCCTATAGGCCATAACCGCTGTAATGACTCGAACGAGTTGTTCATGCCTATTGACGTGAAGGTTAGTATATCAAATGAGCCACCTAGAATGTTATTTGGAAAGAATTTTGATAGCATCAGTCTGATCTTTCAGTTCCTCTATCGCTCTAAAGATGCATCCACTCAAATGCTGGAGTTCTGATATTTTGTCTAGATGAGAGGCAAAATCTTCTGTCAGTTTATGAAAATAACCGGAAAATGAATTCTGCATATTAGCTACTCTGATTATTGCTTTTCCCTGACCACTGGTCTATGATTCTGTATGAATCCCTAAGAGGAGTTTGAAATATTTTCTTTTCTCTTCTTTGATCTTGACATCTGTCTATTGCAAT
This sequence comes from Thuja plicata, assembly GCA_018584345.1. Classification (NCBI taxonomy): domain Eukaryota; kingdom Viridiplantae; phylum Streptophyta; class Pinopsida; order Cupressales; family Cupressaceae; genus Thuja; species Thuja plicata. The sequence continues at coordinate 272,077 of MU224185.1, forward strand.
CCTACTTCGGCCTGGATGATCATTTTGGTTTTAAACTCTAGGCTCTAAAGCCATTCTATCAAAGGCTCATCTCCTTTCTATAAAATCTTAGCTTTTAAAGCTTTTTTAGTCTTCATATTTACTGCCACATGCAACATAACTATACATTCCTAGCATTTCAACCTCTCCAAGGTAAGAGTCTGTAGGCTCATAACAATGTTATTTCTCTCTACCTCAAGCCTTAGAAGAGTATTACCTAGTTGCTCAACCATCGCTAGTCCCTCAGACTCGAGCCTCTCAATCCACCGCTTACCAATCTGCCCATAATGTCGATCTTCTTGCAACTTAGCCAAAATAGCTTGGCTCTCTGCAGCACTGGGGTTAAAGGTGGTTTGGGTGCTGGGAACGCTTGCAATCGAAGTAAGGAGCTACCTAATGAAGTTGGTCAGCTCAGCCACTTCTACCTTAAGTTGGACTTTGGCAATCTTGAGAGCCTCGAGCTCCTCTTCTATCACTACATTGGTAGATTTCCACCAATCCACCTTGGTATCATGACGAGCCAACCCCATGTCAAATGATTGCAGTTGAAAGTATGAAGCTGTCATTTCCTTGAATTTACCTTCTTTAATTGACTTGGCTACTTCCATAGTGAAGTTCCCAGTCTCAGGATCATGACCCAGGGTAGACATTGTCTTCACCTTTTTCTGTTTTCTCATGACGGCCTTGGGCTAAATAGCTCATGAAAAAGTGTCTTTGCTGGAAATACCTTCTTCTACCCTCTTTCTCTTGTGTTCTAGAGTATGTTCTATCCATGACTCTACGCTAGTAACTTTGTTGGGAGAGACCAACTCCTCAATGAATAATTTCCTGATGACTGGAGGTGTAGCCTTTGGTCTCAAAGAAAATGGGTTTTCTGAAGTAGGAGAGGAGGACACCAACTTGGCTACTGAAGTGACCTTCTGATTCTTTCCATCTTCTCCTTTTGATTCTTTGGTTGAAGGAGTATCTTCACCTAATTCCACTATGATGGGAGACCCTCTCCTGGGAGAATCCTGGGTAGGGGAGTTGACCTGTATATCTACTATGACTTCTTTTTTACCGACCGCTCTGGTTCTACATCTTTAATGAGCTCTTTTGTTGTCCTGATATTAGGGAGTGGACCTTCTCCACAAGTCTTCTCTAACGTGATTGTTTTCTCAGGAGGTTCATCACCTCTCCTGCTAGCTAGGTCGATCCTTTGGCAATGGTTGGAATTGTTATCGATGAAGTGGTTGCAGTACCAACAGTGTCTTTTGCTAGAGTTCAATGAGTAGGTGGCTTCCTTTCTGATCTCTTCCTTTGGCCTACTGTCCATTGGACCCATTGTTCTATTCTCTTGTAGATACCCCCCATTAGAGTTGGCAATTCGCTAATGGCTTGGTCTAGCATGGGTTCAAAACTGACAGGGGTGAGCTTTATCTCCTCTAGATATGTATCATCATACATATGATTGCCATCATCTTCTAGCCCCTCCACTGCAATGTTAACATTGAACCTTTTGATTTGTTCAATATTTAACTGGGCGTAGAATCTCTCTCTACTTTCTAGATCATCATTGCAATTTTCCCAGTCGTCTTCTATATCATGAACATGATGAATTGCACAACTCATTTGCAATACATCCCTGGCATAGTTCACTGGATCATATTGCAGTCTCAAGACATCGTAGGTTTCCAAAGAAAACTTCTTTGAGAATGTCTTAAGAACATTCTTTGCCTCTAACCGAGATGCAAAGCTATAAGCCCCGATGGTCATGGGGAAATCATATCGCTTCTTCTTAGCCTCAACACAGAGCAAGTTCACCTGGAGTGCTTTCCTCATTACTTCGATCAACACGATCATATCAGTAGGATACCTAGGCAGCTTCAAAGGGAAATCATCAAAACTTGCAAGATGAAGATATGAAAAACCTCTAAATTGAATGAAATAGCATCCAAATTGGCTGATGAAATCGATGGCTTCAAGAGAGAATCTCCTTTTTGGACAACCTTGTAACTCCCTGCACAATATCATTATGAATGCATCATTAACATGAAGGTACTTAGCATAACTATTATGTTATTGCAAAGAGGGGAGAAATTCACAACTCTTGACATCATTAGGGAATTCTTCTAATCTGGGAAGACCTGGCCAAATTTTGAGTGTAGCCAGAATGTTTAAGATAACTGAAGACAAGTAAAATTCATTCTAGCATTTATTTCTATCTAGGGCCTCCGAGAGGTTCTCACTTACCATAAGCGCCCAATCTATGAAGTGGTGTTGGGAACAGATTACCTGAACCAAGAAGAAGTGATGGTCAACAAAATTGAGTGCGTCACTCTCACCTCTGATCGTATGGAGCAACACTAGGATGTCAATGATCTTTGGCTTCATATTAGTGTCGTATAACGTCTTCGACAACTTTTCTTTGGCGCTCTTAGGTTCTTGAAACCATGCTTTCATTATCTCTTTCTTCTAGACTAACTTTTTAGCAATATACTCAGTCACCACTTGACTATATGTCATTTCTTAATACTCAGCTTGCTCTGGAATGCAAAGCGAGTTCTGGACAGATTCCCTGTTAATAGATAACAACATCATATCATTGGACAAGAGAATTTGTATGATGTCTAGGTTGTATAGAGTGATGCATTCCCGGATTAATTCTAGGGCTTGAATAGCAACGGGAAAACCAGCGGCCTCAACTAATCCACTCTCCTTCAACTTCTCTATAATAGGATGTATTTGGTCTGCTTTCAATCTGTTTTAAAAGTTCTGCATGTCAAAGAAATTCAGGGATGTATCTGAAATCTTATACCATTCAGAGGTAATTCCATTCATCCCATCAAACGCCATGAATCTGGAAGCCAAGCTTCTAATGATTTGCATTTGGAAATTGGAAATATCTCTTAGGGATGCAGGAGCAAGGAATAGAAAAAATATGAGACTTTGAATTCAAAGCAATTTGGCAAACAAATGGTGGTTCTCATTCGTAACTTTCAACTGATTTTATAACTTTTGAATTCTTACCGTTAAAGACTGACTTCCCACGCCATATGGAAAAAAAGACCCCAACATTGATGAAAAATCCTGTTATGAAGTAAAATGGCTTTATTTGAATTAATTACCTTGCTTTTACGGACTGTTAAGAAATGTATTTCCACTTTTAGTAACCGTAACGGTAACTTTTTTGAGGTAGCAGAAAATCACTTTTCCGCTTCTCCTTTGGCAGAGAAGTGCTTTTGGAGTGCTCTAGGTAAAGAAGTCTACCAAGGGAAAAATTTAGTCTATCAGGATGCCAAAATGGCATGTCTCGATTTCATCCACTTTCTTTATATCTCAGATACTTTATGAGATAGGCTTCTCTTTGAAATAGCTTTATTTATATGATTTGGCAGAAAACATACCTTGTGGATCAAAACCCACCTGTAGGAGTAGTGGAGAAGCCATTTTCTGCTTTTTCGCCTTTGGCTTATTTCCACAATTTATTTCTATTGAATCATTCCCTTTGGCTTGTAGAGATGTAATCCAAACACAACAGCCCTTCTTAAGTCTAAAGGATCCATTTTAACACTATACTTCTCACTAAGGCATCACCTAGTAGTCATCGGCAGAATATGCACTTTGTTGATACTTTTTCGCCAGTGGAGAAGCTCGAACCCAATTCTCTGCCAAACTACAAAATGAAGAATTATGGCTACATACTTCCATTGTGTATAATACCAATGTTAGAAATCTTTGAACCACAGCCTTTACCAGACGTGGAACTTAACCTACCCAAATAATACATGAACTCAAGTGCCCATTCCCTTCGGCTACAAAATAGAAGGCAATTGGTAAAAATCTGGTAAAGGCTCCCTAGCCTAAGGGAAAGATTTCCAGACTTAGACTCAGGACTAACAAGAAGCTCTTTACCCACCACTATACATTAAACACTCACTTTTGTCCGAAAGGTATGTGGACCAAAAGTGGGGCAAAAACTGGCTCTGTCTGGGGACTTGGACATTAACATGTCCAAGCAAGGAATCTCAAATCTCTAGTTTCACAAAGCTAAACAAAAGGCGGCTCACAAAAAAACTAAAGCAAGATAGGGAAATGGAAAATAGGAAGGGAACCTAACTAGGGAAACAAAATTAGGGACTAAACATAACTATTGTAGAATACAAGGGTTACCTATTTTCAAATTAAATCTGATAGAGCTTTAAATCTTGACCATTATACGTCAGGGGTAGCACTTCACCATCAGGATATGTCAGCTTGAAAGAATTCTACTTGAATGCCTGATGGATCTTGAAAGGTCCTTTCCATAGTGTTTCAAATTTCCTGTGCATGCCTTTGGGTGCCCTACGCTTGTCCCACAACAACACCATGTCTCCTATCATAAATTTCTGGGGTCTTCTCATTTTGTCAAATAAACTTTTTACTCGTATCTGATGCTATGTAATGTGGTCAACCATTTTCTCTCTTTCTTCTTCCAGTTTGTTTAGGTACAGAATCCTCTTCTCTAGACCATTTTCATATATGCCGTCTTCTATTGCTATTCTCAGTTTGCAGGTTGCTATCTCCAGTGGTAATGGAAGGCTAGCCTCCACTCCATAAACAAGTTCAAAGGGGGATACACCTATAGCTCTTTTGGGACTCACTCTATCTTCCCAGAGAGCTTTATAGATTTTCTTGTGCCAGGTTCTCTGGGTTTTTTCTACAAGCTTCTTCATGATATTCACCAAGTTTTTATTGCTAGACTCAGCTTGACCATTTCCTTAGTGGAAATATTCAAAATAAGGAATGATCATGATGTCATACTTGAAACAAAATTTGGTAATCTCTTCAGAACAAAAGTATGTTGCGTTATCCATAACTAACTTAATAGGAACACCAAACCTTACAAGGATGTTTTCTTTGATGAACTCACATACTACTTCTGAAGTAGTCTTCTTGGTTGCTTTCACCTCCACCCACTTTGTGAAGTAATCAGTCGCAGTGACTATGTAGGTATGACCTATGCTAGATGTGGGGTTTATAGGACCAATAAAATCAAGACCCCATTGTTGAAAAGGACCTTCAATTATCACAGGCCTCAGAGGCAACGCTGCTAACTGTGGCTTTCCGGTAAACATTTTTCATTTCTCACACTTTTCTACCCAGTGGTAAGCATCCCTGAACATTCCTGGCCAGTAATAACACTGCCGTAGAATCTTGAATGCGGTAAGTGATGAAGAGAAATGTCCTCCGCAGGCTTCATCATGAAATACTTTTAACAACTTTTCCTGTTGCTGTTTATCGACACATCGGAGAAAGGTCCCATCCATTGATCTCTTATATAACCTATATATCTTCCTAGATAACATATTTAGAAGCCTTCAGTTTTAGGTCTCTTCTTTGCTTAGAAATCAGCCCTTCAGGGCATTCACCATATGTAAGGAAATATACGATGTTTTCAAACCATGGGTCTTGCATACTTACTGCCAAAACTAATTGTGTAGCTTCTGGATCTTCGCCTACTTGGTTTTCTGCCATGGCCCTACATAGTGCATTGCCTCTTACCAGCTTTGTGGGCTTGATCTCTACATCATATTCTTGCATTTTAGCTACCCATGCTCCTATGTTATTAAATCCTACATCCTGCTGAGTTAGTATACTCTTGACTGCGATATCACGTACATACATAAGAGAATGTGAGTGTAAGATGTAGAATCTAAAATTCTTTAAATCTTTAATGATTGTGAAAGCGTGTTTTTTCAGTTTGGGAATATTTTAGCTCATGATTTTTCAAAGGCGTGCTCATAAAAGCAATAGGAGCCTAGACTCCCTCCTCATTTTCCTGCATGAGAATGGCTGATAGAGTATGTTTAGAAGAATAACAATAGATTATGAAGTCTTTCTTGTAATCTGGGTGACATAACACTGGAGCATTGAATATGGCATTCTTTATGTTTTTGAAGGCTTTCTTACTGGGTTCATTCCACTTGAAATTCACATTTCCTTTCATCATATCAACTATACATTTAGTAATCTCTGAAAAATCTGGAATCAACCTTCTGAGAAAGTTAACCTGACCAAAAAAAGATTTTACTCAAGTTTTATTTATAGGTAAACTCAATTGTTGAATAGCTCTGACCTTTTCTAGATCGATTCTTATGCCTTCCTAGGAGACAATGTGACCTAGCAATTTCCCCTCGGTTACATAGAAGACTGACTTCTTGGGATTTAATGAAATCCCATCCTCCTGACACCTTTGCAATACTTTCCTTAAGTCACTTATATGATCTATTCTTTTCCTACATAACACAGTAAGATAATCTAAGTATATACCAATGATTTTATTCTTCATGTCACTGAAGGAAAGGTCCATACCTCTCTAAAAAGTAGCTCCAGCATTGATCAACCCAAATGGAATTCTGTAGTAAGCAAAAGTGCCCCACGGGGTGGTGAACGTCATTTTATGCTGGTCCGCTTTCTCAACTTCTATCTGATTATATCCTGAAAAGCCGTCCAACATAGACATCATTTCAGCTCTGACTACAATCTACAGTAAGGGATCCATATTGGGAAGAGCATAATTATCTTTCAAAGAAGATTGATTGAGATTTCTGAAGTCTACACAGATTCTTATCTCTCCGTTCTTCTTCCTCATGGGCACTATGTTTTCCACCCAGGTTGAGTGGTGTATAGGATAGATGATCCTTGCCTTAATCATTTTATCTACTTCCTTGAATATTGCATCTGCAACTTTGGGGTTATAGTTCCTTTTCTTTTGCCTGAACAGGGTAGCTTCAGGTTTTAATGGAATTTGATGTTTGAATTTTCCACCCATAAAAATTTTGAGGTCCTCATAGCTCCAGGAAAAAATGTCTGAGTATTCTAGGAAGAGTTTCCTTGCCTCGTTCCTTTCTTCTTCAGTACAACACTTCCCAATCTCGATCATCTTGGGATCTCTCTCAGTACCAATATTCATTCCTTCATACTCACAAGTAGTAGAACCTCTTTTTATTCTTTTCTCCTTCACAAATGTGTCATGCCTGTTAAAGAGTTTTTCCAGAGTAACTCGATGGGGTGGGATGATATTACCTTGCAATTGGATAATATCTGACTTATCTTTTTTTTTCTTATCTAGATGATCTCCCTCATGATCGCCACAGACCTATTTGTGGAAGTTTCCACCACTCTCTAAGAAGAGAATTAGTTTATTATCATCTTTGAACACTTTCCAATCTTCTACATTATCGGGTACAGATGGTCGATATATGACTTCCACTTGGTACTTCTTGTCTTTGAATTCTAGGCGGGGAAGGAGTAACAAAGCTGAAACAGCCAGGAAGTCCACTTTGGCATTCAACTTTCTTGACACTGATTCAATGGAGAATGCATCTAGTGCTTCTATCTCATCCCATACTCTATTTCTGTAGTTCTTCAACCTATGATTCTTAACAGAATATTGATTTTTAACCTAGTGCACGACAAGCTCTGCATCAGCACGAGCTCTCAAAATCTTCACACCTTTTTCTTTTGCAGTGACAATTCCTAAAAGGAGGGCCTCATACTCAACAGTATTGTTGGTATTTCCAAATTCTAATTTGTAAGACAAAGGCTGACATATCCCATCTAGTGATATCAAGACCACACCTGCACCAGATTCTGACGAAACACAACTACCATCAAATTAAAGTGTCCAGATTCGAGAAGGCTCCTCTTCGACAGAAAACTCCTTTCCCTATTCTCTTGGTTTTGCTTCCTCATTGTGATTATTAGTAAACAACATATAGTTACCAAATTCCAATTCTTGATACAAAATTTGGGCTTTAGGGTCATCTGACTTTAGCACTGTAAACTTAGCTTTCTCTTCCGGGACCAGTTTAATTTTTTTATTACCCACCGGGATTAAAGCTTGGGACCAATCTAACTTTATTTCTCCTCCTAGATCTCTGTAGAAACACCTAGTTAGAAACAAACCGTAGCTAGCAGGTATATCAACAACTAGAATCGTTAACAACATCTTCTTCTTAGGATGCGCTACCAGAGCCACTTGAGAATCTTTAATTTGTTCGACTAGAGGTACTCGCTTGGAGTCAATAGAATAGCACCTCCCATGAGCTTTAGTAAGGGTAAGTCCCAAAGATTTAGTTACTGTTGATGGCATCATGTTATCTGAGGCTCTAGAGTCTATTATACAATTGCTCAGTTTGCATCCATTAATATATAAAGATACATAAAATGGATTAGGCTTCTGACTCGGGGAAGTAGCTAACACAGATGATTCACCTTTCTCAATGCATTCCATAAAAATTGACTCATTTTATATAGTATTCATGATGTTCTGGTTTAAGTTCTGATTCCCTTCAGTACAGTAATCTACTAATTTTCCCAATTCTATAGGATTGGACTTGAGATAATCTATGGGAGCTATTTTAATTTGAGAATCCTTACAGACTTGAATAATGTCAAAAGAGTTCTGCTTCTTACCTGGTTGCAAAATTCTCACACCTTGATTTGCTTCCTTAGGGTTGGAGGTAGATGCTTCATTACCTTTAGGTGGGAGAGAAGAGACATGACCTTTATCTTTCTGGCTCCTGGTCAAGATTGTATAGGAAGTCCCATATATGGTCGCATAACATGTTGCTCCTTGTTCAGAATTAGACTCATACTCTAAATATAAATTTTTAGAGTCGCCATGTGTGTATGAATCTGGTTCGGCTCTGGAGACTCCAGCATTCCATTCATCTGTCTGATGCATTTTCCAAGCACGGGCTACAACAGGGCAGCTTTCTCTATCATGATCTATAGTTAGATGAAAGGTGCACATATTCCCTCTTTTAGGGGGGCTTCAATAGCTAGTCTTTGTGGTGGACTAGTTAACTGCAATGCTTTACTGTCAGCATTCCTCCCATCATTGCTCCTTCTAGGTTGTCGTTGATAATTCCATTGATAAGGGTTATTGAATCTAGGAAGTTGCCTTTTGAAGATGATGAATTCATTTTAAAATTTTTAGATCATCTCATCAGATGACATAGTACCACTAGTACTGGATCTTGGCTGTATCTCTCTCTTCCATTTCCTGGATGAAATCATATGGTATTTAAGTTCCACGGCACTCCTCTATGTAGCATCTAAACCAGCAGGGTTCACTCTCCTTAGATCATAATTGATGTCTGGTGGCATAGCACTTATAAAGAATGTTTTCAAATTCCTCACCATAGGCCTATCAGCTACTAGAATATGATTTACGAGCTTATTGAATTTATCTATGAAATCTCTCATACTAATAGAAGGCTCTTTCTTGATAGAGGTTAATTATGTCAAGAATGTATGCCCATCTTCCATAGTTTTGAACCTTCTTTCAAAAGTAGCTCTCATGGAGGCCCAGTCTATAATAGAAGAGTTTGGCAAGTGATGAAACCAATCGGTAGCACCCTCAACCAGTGTCTCAATAAATAATCTAATGGCCAAATCCTCTTCTCGTACTGCTAGATTGTTGACAGAAGAAAAGAATGTAGCAATATGTTCATCTGTAGATACTTTCCCGTCTGCATAAAACTTGGGGAAATTATTTCTAGATGCTGAGGGAAGAGGGTTATAAGCTACTAATTGCAGGGGTCCGACTGTAGTGGCCCAAGGGAGAGCCATAGATACTTGAGGTAAATAAGGGGCTAGATTAATAACAGGAGGAGCAACTACTCTGTGTAATGTTAACACTTGGCAAGTGGTGGATAAAAGAGTAGACTGCTTAGGGGGTGAAGAAGGTCTGCTCTATCTTTTTGCAGTTCTGTTTCTTTGGCGAGGTACTTCAAGCATAGAAAAATTAATATCTGCAAGTCTCTCAAGGATTGGATCTGTGATTCCTTCTCTCTTTGTGCTCCTGAGAAATCTTTTAGGCTCCAGATTTTTGACTAATTTTGTGGCCTAACTTCACACTTGACTTGGCACTGTGCTCTTTGATTTCTCCTTCAAAATGCTCTTTCAAGTGCTTCTATTGTAGCTTCTTCTTTCTCTAGCACTTGACTTGCGTTTCTGTAATGTTTGGTGTTTCTTCTGTTCCTCCAGGCAAAAGTGTTCAATGAGGAAATAAGGTCCTCTTGATCATATTGAAAAAAAAGATTTGGTTGGATTACAGGAAATATATTTTCATGGGGAAGCACCATCTTTCCTCATGATATGCTTCTGATGTAATAACTATTTGTCTCCCCAGTAGAGTCGCCAAAAATCTGTTAGTAAACAGATTATTCTTTTCAACTTAACTCCAAACTATCCAAAATGCTTAAGAACAACCAAATATAATAGTTGGGAAATTATTATTGAAGAAACTAATTTCCTTAGAATTTAAAGGTACAGCTCCCTTATATGAACGATTTTCAATGAATTTTTCTCTTTCCTAATCTAACAGGGGTATGTTCTTAACCTGAGAACAGAAGAGGCAAACCAAGCTAATCCTAGGCAGGAAATATCTCAGGCAGGACGAATTCCACTCTAAATCTAGCCAAACCTTAGATTTCATTAATCAAATTAACTCCTAAAATTGGTGATGCATGAACTTCTACTAAAAATGCTGATGCAAGACTAAAACCTAAAGATGAAAGACAATGAATCAATCTATATCATGAGAATGTTTCCCAAAATTGATATAACAACGAGTTTCCCCTTTTGCCAATCACATCAATTTATAATGCAAAGCTCTGGTTCGAACACAGATTGTAAATCCAACTTCAAAGAAACATCTAAATTCAATAGAAAGATAAATGCAATGCAGATGGAATAGACAAAACAATGGTATTCAGACATACAAATTTGACTCAGCAAAATGCTATCTTTCACACCAAAATTTAGCTGACCTTTGTATTGATTTTGGAAATAGTACATATAGGGTCCCAGATTGGGCTATTACAAGAAAGGGGGAGAACTGAAACGGTTCAATTTACCCAACTAGAAATGATAACTGAAAGATTTATCGGTTACAATAGTATCAAAAATAGTACAAGGGGGAATATATTTAAGTTTCAGTTTCCTTCCCCTTCTCTAATTTAGCCCTATAGGCTCTAACTACCGTAATGACTCGAATGAGTTCTTCATGCCTATTGACATGGACATTAGTGTATCAAATGAGCCACCTAGAATATTCTTTGGAAAGAATCTTGATAGCATCAGTCTGATCTTTTAGTTCCTCTATCGCTCTAAAGATGCATCCACTCAAATGCTGGAGTTCTGGTATTTTTTCTAGATGAGAGGCAGAATCTTTTGTCAGTTTATAAAAACAAGCGGAAAATGAATTTTTCATATTAACTACTCTCATTATTTCTTTGCCCTGACCACTAGTCTGTGATTCTGTATAAATCCCTAAGAGGAGTTTGAAATATTTTCTCTGCTCTTCTTTGATCTTGACATCTGTCTGTTGCAATCCTGCTTCGGCTTGGATGATCATTTTGGTTTTAAACTCTAGGCTCTGAAGCCATTCGATCAAAGGTTCAAATACTTTCTATAAAGTCTTAGCTTTTAGAGCTTCTTTAGTATTCATCTTTACTGCCACATGCAGCATAAATATACATTCCTAGCATTTCACCCTCTCTGACATAAGATTCTGTAGGTTTGCAACAATCTTATTGCTCTCTACCTCCAGCCTTAGAAGAGTATTACCTATTTGCTCAACCACCGCTAGCCCCTCAGACTCAAGCCTCTCAATCCACCGCTTACCAATTTTCCCATAATGTCGATCTTCTTGCAATTTAGCTAGAATGGCTTGGTTCTCTGTAGCACTGGGGTCAAAGGTGGTTTGGGTGCTGGGAACACTTGCAATCAGAGTAAGGAGCTGCTTGATGAAGTTGGTCAGCTCAGCCACTTCTGCCTTAAGTTAGACTTTGGAAATCTTGAGCTCCTCGAGCTCCTCTTCTATCACTACATTGGTAGATTTCCACCAATCCACCTTGGTTTCATGACGGGCCAACCCCATGTCAAATGAATGCAGTTGAAATTTTGAAGCATTCATGTCCTTGAATCTACCTTCTTTAATTGGCTTGGCTACTTCCATGGTGAAGTGCCCAGTCTCAGGATCACGACCTAGGGTAGACAGTGTCTTCACCTTTTTCTATTTTCTCATGATGGCCTTGGGATGAATAGCTCATGACAACGTGTCTTTGCTGGTAGTCCCTTCTTCTGACTTCTTTCTCTTGCATTCCATAGTATGTTCTATCCATGACTCTGCGCTCGTAACTTTGTTGGCAAAGACCAACTCCTCAATGAATAATTTCCTGATGACTAGAGGTGTAGCCTTTGGTCTCGAAGAAAATGGGTTTACCAAAGTAGGAGAGGAGGACACCAACTTGGCTACTGAAGTGACCTTCTGATTCTTTTCAGCTTCTCCTTCTGATTCTGTGATTGAAGGGGTATCTTCACCTACTTCCACTATGATGGGAGACCCTCTCCTAGGAGAATCCTGGGTAGGGGTGTCGACTAGTACATCTACTGTGACTGCTTTTACCGACCACTCTGGCTCTGCATCTTTGGTGAGCTCTTTTTTTGTCCCGATATTAGGGAGTGGACCTTCTCCACAAGTCTTCTCCAACATGATTGTTTTCTTAGGAGGTTCATCAACTCCTCCTGCCGGCTGGGTCAATCCTTTGGAAATTGTTGGAATTGTTACCGACAAAGTGGTTGTAGTACCAACAGTGTCTTTTGCCAGAGTTCACTGAGTAGGTAACTTCCTTTCTAATCTCTTCCTTCGGCCTGCGGTCCATTCAACCCATTGTTCTGTTCTCTTGTAGATACCCCCCATTAGAGTTGACAAGTTGCTAATGGCTTGGCCCAGCATGGGTTCAGAACTGATAGTGGTGGGCTTTATCTCCTCTAGATATGTATCATCATACATATGATTTCCATCGTCTTCTAGCCCCTCCACTGCAATGTTAACATTGAACCTTTTGATTTGTTCAATAGTTAACCCAACGTAGAATCTCTCTCTTCTTTCCAAATCATCCTTGCAATTTTCCCAGTAGTCTTCTATATCATGAACATGATGACTTGCATGACTCATTTTCAATACATCCTTGGCATAGTTCACTAGATCATATTGCGGTCTCAAGACATCGTAGGTTTCCAAAGAAAACTTCTTTGAGAATGTCTTGAGAACATTCTTTGCCTCTGACCAGGATGAACAGTTGTAAGCCTCTATGGTCATGGGGAAATCATATCCCTTCTTCTTAGCCCTAGCATAGAGAAATTTCACCTAGAGTGCTTGCCTCATTAATTCGATCAGCATGATCATATTAGTAGGATACCTAGGCAAATTCAAAGGTAAATCGTCAAAACCTACAAGATGAAGATATGAGAAATCTCTAAATTGAATGAAATGGCATCCAAATTGGCTGATGAAAGCCATGGCTTTGAGAGAGAATCTCCTTTCTGGACAACCTTGTAACTCCCTGCACAATCTCATTGTGAATGCATCATTAACTCGAAGGTACTCATCATAAATATTATGTAATTGCAAAGAGGGGAAAAACTCATAACTTTTAACATCATCAGGGAATTCTTCTAATCTGGGAGGACCTGGCCAAATTTGGAGTGTAGCCATAATGTATAAGAGAACTGAAGACAAGTAAAATTCATTCTGGCGTCTAGCTCTATCTAGGGCCTCTAAGAGGTTCTCACTTACCATAAGCACCCAATCTATGAAGTGGTGCTGGGAACAAATTACCTAACCAAGAAGAAGTGATGGTCAACAAAATTGAGTGCCTCACTCTCACCTCTGATCCTATGGAGCAACACCAGGATGTCAACGATCTCCGGCTTCATATTAGTGCCGTATAATGTCTTCAAAAACTTTCCTTTGGCGCTCTTAGGTTCTTCAAATCATGCTTTCATTATCTCTTTCTTCCAGGCTGAATTTTTAGCAATATACTCAGTAACCACTCAACTATATGTCATTTCTCAATACTCGGCTTGCTCTGGAATGCGAAGCGAGTTCTAGACTGATTCCCTATCAATAGATAACAACACTGTATCATTGGGCAAAAGAATTTGACTAGTGTCTGGGTTGTATCAAGCGATGCATTCCTAGATTAATTTTGGGGCTTGAACAACCACAGGAAAACTAGCAACCTCAACTAATCCTCTCTCCTTCAACTTCTCTGTAATGGGATGTATCTGGTCCGCTTTCAATTTGTTTTGGAAGTTCTGCATGTCAAATAAATTTAGGGATGTATCCAAAATCTTATACCATTCAGAGGTAATTCCGTTTATCCTATCGAACCCCATGAATCTGGAAGCCATGCTTTTGATGATTTGCATTTGGAAATTGGAAATATCTCTTAGGGATGCAGGAGCAAGGAATAGCAAAAATATGAGACTTTGAATTCCAAGAAATTTGGCGAACAAATGGTGGTTCTCGTTCGCAACTTTCAATTGATTTTATAACTTTTGAATTCTTACCATTAATGGCAAACTTCCCATGCCACACGAATGAAAAGACCCCAACATTGATGAAAAATCCCATTATGAAGTAAAATGGCTTTATTTGAATTAATTACCTTGCTTTTACGGACCATTAAGAAATATCTTTTCACTTTTAGTAATTGTAACGGTAACTTTTATGAGGTAGCAGAAAATCACTTTTCCACTTCTCCTTTGGTGGAGAAGTGCTTTTGGAGTGCTCTCAGTAAAGAAGTCCGCCAAGGGAAAAATTTAGTCTATCAGGATGCCAAAATGGCATGTGTCGATTTCATCTGCTTTCTTTATATCTCAAATACTTTATGAGATAGGCTTCTCTTTGAAATAGCTTTATTTAGATGATTTGGTGGAAAACATACCTTGTGGGTCAAAACCCGCCTATAGGAGTAGGGGATAAGCCATTTTCCACTTTTTTGCCTTTGGCTTATTTCCACAATTTCTTTCTATTGAATCATTCCCTTTGGCTTGTAGAGGTGTACTCCAGACACAGCAACCCTTCTTAAGTCTAAAGGAACCATTTTAACACTATACTTCTCGATGAGGCACCACCTAGTAGTCATCGGTGGAATATGCACTCTGTTGATACTTTTCCACCAGTGGAGAATCTCGAACCCGATTCTCTGCCAAACTGAAAAATGAAGAATTATGGCTACATACTTCTATTGTATATAATACCAATGTTAGAAATATTTGAACCACAACCTTTATTGGATGGGGAACTTAACCTACATGAATAATACATGAACTCAAGTGCCCATTCCCTTCGGCTACAAAAGAGAAGGCAATTGGTAATAATCTGGTAAAGCCTCCCTAGCCTAAGGGAAAGATTTATAGACTTACACTCAGGACTAACAAGAAGCTCTTTACCCACAACAATACATTAAACACTCACTTTTGTCCGAAAGGTATGTGGAACAAAAGTGGGGCAACAGGTGGCTCTTTCTGGGGACTTGGAAATTCACATGGCCAAGCAAGGAATCTCAAATCTCTGGTTTTGCAAAGCTCAACAAAAGGCGGCTCACAACAAAAATAAAGCAAGACGGGGAAAGGGAAAATAGGAAGGGAACCTAACTAGGAAAACAAAAGCAGGAACTAAACGTAACTATTGTACAATATAGGGGTTACCTATTCTCAAATTAAATCTAATAGAGCTTCAAATCTTGACCATTATACGTCAGGGGTAGCACTTTGCCATCCAGATATGTTAGCTTGAAAGAATTCTTCTTGAATGCCTGATGGATCTTGAAAGGTCCTTTCCATAGTGTTTCAAATTTCCCGTGCATGCTTTTGGGTGCCCTACGCATGTCCCACAACAGCACCATGTCTCCTATCATAAATTTCTGGGGTCTTCTCTTTTTTTCAAACAAATGTTTTACTCGTATCTACCCAGAGAGCTTCATAGATTTTCTTGTGCCAGGTTCTTTGGTCGTCTGCTACAAGCTTCTTCATGATATTCACCAATTTTTTATTGCAAGACTCGGCTTGACCATTTCCTTGGGGGAAATAGTCAGAAGAATGACTGATCATGATGCCGTACTCAAAACAAAATTCGGTAATCTCTTGAGAAGAAAAGTATGTTGCGTTATCCATAACTAACTTAATAGGCACACCAAACCTTACCAGGATGTTTTCTTTGATGAACTCACAAACTACTTCTGAAGTAGTCTTCTTGGTTGCTTTTTCCTCCACCCACTTTGTGAAGTAATCAGTTGCAGTGATTATGTAGGTATGACATGCGCTAGATGTGGGGTTTATAGGACCAATAAAATCAAGATCCCATTGTTGAAAAGGACTTTCAATTATCACTAGCCTCAAAGGCAACGTTGCTAACTGTGGCTTTCCGATAAACATTTTGCATTTCTCACACATTTCTACCCAATGGTAAGCATCCCTGAACATTCTTGGCCAGTAATAACACTGGTGTAGAATCTTGAATGTGGTAACTGATGAAGAGAAATGTCCTCCATAGGCTTCCTCATCAAATACTTTTAACAACTTTTCCTATTTTTGTTTATCGACACATCGAAGAAAGGTCAAATCAATTGATCTCTTATATAACGTATCTTCCTTGATAACATATTTAGAAGCCTTCAGTTTCAGGTCTCTTCTTTTCTTAGAAGTCATCCCTTCAGGGCATTCACCATATGTAAGGAAATATATGATGTTTTAAAATGAGGGGTCTTGCATACTTACCACCAAAACTAATTGTGTAGCTTCTGGATCTTCACCTGCTTGGTTTTTCGCCATGGCCCTGCATAGTGCATTGCCTCTTACCAACTTTGTGGGCTTGATCTCTACATCATATTCTTGCATTTTAGCTACCCATGCTCCTCTATTATTGCATCCTACATCCTGCTGAGTCAGTATACTCTTGACTATGATATCAGGTACATACACAAGAGAATGTGAGTGTAAGATGTAGAATCTAAAATTCTTTAAAGCTTTAACGACTGCGAAAGCGTGTTTTTTAGTTTGGGAA
Organism: Thuja plicata; assembly: GCA_018584345.1. Lineage (NCBI taxonomy): Eukaryota > Viridiplantae > Streptophyta > Pinopsida > Cupressales > Cupressaceae > Thuja > Thuja plicata. Next base: position 288,983 of record MU224185.1, read on the forward strand.
TATTTCAGCTCATGATTTTTCAGAGGCGTTCTCATAAAATAAATAGGAGCCTGGACTCCCTCCTCATTTTCCTGCATGAGAATGGATGATAGAGTATGTTCAAAAGAATAACAATAGATTACGAAGTCTTTCTTGTAATCTGGGTGACATAACACCGGAGCATTGGCTATGGCATTCTTTATGTTTTTGAACGCTTTCTTACCGGGTTCATTCCACTTGAAATTCACATTTCCTTTCATCATATCAACTATACATTTAGTAATCTACAAAAAATCTGGAACAAACCTTCTGAGAAAGTTAACCTGACCAAAAAAATATTTTACTCCAATTTTATTTACAGGTAAACTCAATTGCTGAATAGCTCTGACCCTTTCTAGATCGAATCTTATGCCTTCTTGGGAGACAATGTGACCTAGCAATTTCCCCTCAGTTACACAGAAGACTTACTTCTTGGTATTTAACAAAATCCCATCCTCCTGACACCTTTGCAATACTTTCCTTAAGTCACTTATATGATCTATTCTTTTCCTAGAGAACACAGTAAGATCATCTAAGTACATACCAATGATTTTATTCTTCATGTCACTGAAGGAAAGGCCCATACCTCTCTAAAAAGTAGCTCTAGCGTTGATCAACCCAAATGGCATTCTTTATTAAGAAAAAGTGCCCCATGGGGTGGTGAATGCCATTTTATACTGGTCCACTTTCTCAACTTCCATCTGATTATATCCTGAAAAGCCATCCAACATAGACATCATTCAGCTCCGGCTACAATCTATAGTAAGTGATCCATATTGGGAAGAGCATAATTATCTTTCAAAGAAGATTGATTGAGATTTTTGAAGTCTACATAGATTCTTATCTCTCCGTTCTTATTCCTCATAGGCACTATTTTTTCCACCCAAGTAGAGTGGTGTATAGGATAGATGATCCTTGCCTTATGCCTTTTATCTACTTCCTTGAATATTGCATCCACAAATCTGGGGTTATAGTTCCTTTTCTTTTTCCTGAATGGGGTAGCTTCAGGTTTTAAAAGAATTTTATGTTTGAATTTTCCACCCATAAAACTTTTTAGGTCCTCATAGCTCTAGGCGAAAATGTCTGAGTATTCTAGGAAGAATTTCCTTGCCTCGTTCCTTTCTTCTTCAGTACAACACTTCCCAATATTGATCATCTTGGGATCTCTCTCAGTTTCAATATTCATTTCTTCATACTCATCAGTAGTAGGACCTCTTTTGATTATTTTCTCCTTCACAAATGTGTCATTCCTGTTGAAGAGTTTTTCTAGAGTAACTAGATGGGGTAGGATGATATTACCCTGCAATTGGATAATATCTGACTTATCTTATTTTCTCTTATCTGGATGATCTCCCTCATGATCTCCACAGACCTCTTTGTGGAAGTTTCCACCACTCTCTAAGAAGAGAAGTAGATTCTTATCATCTTCAAACACTTTCCAATCTTCTACATTGTTAGGTACAGATGGTCAATATATGACTTCCACTTGGTACTTCTTGTCTTTGAATTCTGTGTGGGGAAGGAGTATTGAGCTAGGGATTCCAGTTTAGCATTCAACTCTCTTGGCATTGATTCAATGGAGAATGCATCCAGTGCTTCTATCTCATCCCATACTCTATTTCTGTAGTTCTTCAACCTATGATTCTTAACAAAATATTGATTTTTAACCTGGCGCATGATAAGCTCTGCATCACCACGAGCTCTCAAAATCTTCACGCCTTTTTACTTTGCAGGGATGATTCCTAAAAGGAGGGCCTCATACTAAACAATATTGTTGGTATTTTTGAATTATAATTTGTAAGACAAAGGCTCACATATCCCATTTGGTGATATCAAGACCACACCTACACCAGATCCTGACGAAGCACAACTACCATCAAATTCAAGTGTCTAGATTCAACAAGACTCCTCTTCGACAGAAAAATCCTTTCCCTCTTCTCCTAGTTTCACTTCCTCATTGTGATCATCAATAAACAACTTATAGTTACCAAATTCCAATTCTTGATACAAAATTTGGGCTTTACGGTCATCTGACTTCAGCACTATAAACTTAGCTTTCTCTTCTAGGACCAGTTTAAATTTTTTATTATTCATCAGGATTAAAGATTGGGACCAATCAAAATTTATTTCTCCTCCTAGATCTCTACAGAAACTCCTACTTAGCAACAAACTGTAGCTAGCAGGTATATTGACAACCAGAATCGTTAACAACATCTTCTTCTCAGGATGTGCTACCAAAGCCACTTGAGCATCTTTAATTTTTCTAACCAGAGGTACTTTCTTGGAGTCCATAGAACAGCACCTCCCATCAGATTTATTAAGGGTAAGTCTCAAAGCTTTAGCTACTATTGATGGCATCACGTTATCTGAGGCTCCAGAGTCTATTATACAATTGCTTAGTTTGTATCCATTAATATATAAAGATACATAAAATGGATCAGACTTCTGACCTAGGAAAGTAGCTAACACAAATGATTCACCTTGCTCAATGGGTTCCACAAAAATTGACTCATTTTCTATAGTAGTCATGACATTCTGGTTTAAGTTCTGATTCCCTTCAGTACAGTAATCTACTAATTTTCACAATTCTATAGGATTGGACTTGAGATAATCTATGGGAGAGATTAGAATTTGAGAGTCCTTACAGAATTGAATAATGTCAAAAGAGTTCTGCACCTTACCTGGTTACATAATTCTCACACCTTGATTTGCTTCCTTAGGGTTGGAGGTAGATGTTTCGTTACCTTTAGGTGGGAGAGAAGGGGCAAGACCTTTATCTTTCTGGCTCCTAGTCAAGACTGTATAGGAAGTCCCATCTATGGTCACATAACATGTTGCTCCTTGTTCAGAATCAAACTCATAGTCTAAATATAAATTTTTAGAGTCGCCATGTGAGTATGAATCTGGTTCAGCTCCGGAGACTCCAGCATTCCATTCATCAGTCTGATGCATTTTCCAAGCACGGGCTACATCAGGGAAGATTTCTTTGTCATGATCTATAGTTAGATGAAAGGTGCACATATTCCCTCTTTTAGGGGGGGCTTCAATAGCTAGTCTTTGTGGTGTACCAGCTAACTGCAATGCTTTACTGTCAGCATTCCTCCCATCATTGCTCCTTCCAGGTTATCCTTGATAATTCTGTTGATAAGGGATATTGAATCTAGGAAGTTTCCTTTTGAAGGCGATGAATTCATTTCAATTTTTGGATCATCTCATCAGATGATGTAGTACCACTAGTAATGGCTCTTGACTATATCTCTCTCTTCCATTTCCCGGATGAAATCATATGGTCTTCAAGTTCCATGGTAGTCCTTTGTGTAGCATCTAAACCAGCAGGGTTCACTCTCCTTAGATAATAACTGATGTCTAGTGGCATAGCACTTATAAAGAATGTTTTCAAATTCCCCATCGTAGGCCTATCAGCTACTGGAATACAATTTATGAGCTTATTGAATTTAGCTATGAAATCTCTCATACTAATAGAAGGCTCTTTCTTGATTGAGGTTAATTGTGTCAAGAGAGCATGCTCATCTTCCATAGTTTTGAACCTTCTTTCAAAAGCAGCTCTCATGGAGGCCCAGTCTGTAATAGAAGAGTTTGGCAAGTGATGAAACCAATCGAAAGCACCCTCAACCAGTGTCTCAACAAATAATCTAATGGCCATATCCTCTTCTCGTACTACTAGAATGTTGACAGAAGAAAAGAATGCATCAATATGTTCATCTGTAGATACTTTCCCATCTCCAGAAAACTTGGGTAAATTCTTTCTAGACCCTAAGGGAAGAGGGTTATAAGTTGCTAATTGTAGGGTGTGACTACAGCGGCCCAAGGGAGAGCCATTATTACTTGAGGTAAATAAGGGGCTAGATTGATAACAGGAGGAGCAACTACTCCGTTTAACGTTAACACTTGGCAAGTGGTGGATAAAAGAGTAGACTGCTTAGGGGGTGAAGAAGGTTTGCTGTAGCTTTTTGCAGTTCTGTTTCTTTTGTGAGTTACTTCAAGAAGAGAAAAATTAATATCTACAAGTCTCTCAAGGACTAGATCTGTGCTTCCTTCTCTCTTTGTGCTCCTGAGAAATATTTTAGGCTCCAAATTTTTGACTAATTTTGTTGCCTAAATTCACGCTCGACTTGGCGCTGTGCTCTTTGATTTCTCCTTCAGAAGGCTTTTTCAAGTGCTTCTACTCTAGCTTGTTCTTGCTCTAGCACTTGTCTAGCATTTCTATAATGTTCGGTGTTTCTTCTGTTCCTCCAGGGAAAAGTGTTTAGTGAGGAAATAAGGTCCTCTTGATCATCTTGAAAACCAAGATTTGGTTGGAGTACAGGAAATATATTTTCATGGGGAAGCACCATCTTTCCTCATGATATGCTTTTGGTGTTACAAATGTTCGTCTCCCCAGTAGAGTTGCCAAAAATCTATTAGTAAATATATTGTTCTTTTCAACTTAACTCCAAACTATCCAAAATGCTTAAGAACAACCGAATATAACAGTTGGGAAATTGTTAATGAAGAAACTAATTTCCCTCTGAATTTAAAGGTACAAATCCCTTATATGAATGATTTTCAATGAATTTTTCTCTTTCCTAATCTAAAAGGGGTATGTTCTTAACCCAAGAATTGAAGAGGCAAACCAAGCTAATCCTAGATAGGAAATAGCTCAAGCAGGACGAATTCCACTGTAAATCTAGCCAACCCTGAGATATCATCAATTAGCTTAACTCCCAAAATTGGTGATCCATGAAATTCTACTGAAAATGCAAATGCAAGACTAAAAACTAAAGATGAAAGATAATGAATCAATCTATAATATGAGAATGTTTCCCAAAATCGAGATAACAATGAGTTTCCCCTTTTGCCAATCACATCAATTCATAATGTAAAGCTCTAGTTCGAACACAGATTGTAAATCCCACTTCAAAGAAACATCTAAATTCAACAAAAAGATAAATGCAATGCACATGGAATAGATAATATAATGGTATTCAGACATACAAATTTGACTCAGCAAAATGCTATCTTTCACACCAAAATTTAGCCGACCTTTGTATTGATTTTGGAAATAGTACATATAGGGTCCTAGATTGGGCCGTTACAAGAAAGGGGAAGAACTGAAAAGGTTCAAATTGCCCAACTAGAAATTATAACTGAAATATTTATCGGTTACAATAGTTTCAAAAATAGTACAAGGGGGAATCTATTTAAGTTTCAGTTTCCTTCCCCTTGTCTAATTTAGCCCTATAGGCTGTAACTGCAGTAATGACTCGAATGAGTTATTCATGCTTGTTGATGTGGACATTAGTGTATCGAATGAGCTACCTGGAATGTTCTTGGCCAAGAATCTTGATAGCATCAGTCTGATCTTTCAGTTCCTCTGTTTCTCTAAAGATGCATCCACTCAAATGCTGGAGTTCTGGTATTTTGTCTAGATGAGAGGCAGAATCTTCTGTCAGTTTATGAAAATAATCAGAAAATGAATTCTTCATATAAGATACTCCTATTATTTCTTTGCCCTAACCACTGGTCTATGATTCCGTATGAATCCCTAAGAGGATTTTGAAGTCTTTTCTCTACTGTTCTTTGATCTTGACATCTGTCTATTGCAATCCTGCTTCGGCCTGGATGATCATTTCAGTTTTAAACTCTAGGCTCTGAAGCCATTCGATCAAAGGCTCATCTCCTTTCTATAAAATCTTATCTTTTAGAGCTTCTTTAGTCTTCATCTTTACTGCTACATGAAGCATAACTATACATTCCTGGAATTTCACCCTTTCTGACATAAGAGTCTGTAGGTTTGTAGCAATGTTATTGCTCTCTACCTCCAGCCTTAGAAGAGTATTACCTAGTTTCTCAACCACCGCTAGTCCCTCAGACTCAAGCCTATCAATCCACCACTTACCAATCTTCCCATAATGTCAATCTTCTTGCAACTTAGCCAGAATGGGTTGGTTCTCTGCAGCACTAGGGTCAAAGGTGGTTTGGGTGCTGGGAATGCTTGTAATTAGAGTAAGTTGCTGCCTGATGAAGTTGGTCAGCTCAACCACTTCTGCCTTAAGTTGGACTTTGGCAATCTTGAGCTCCTTGAGCTCCTCTTCTATCACTACATTGGTAGATTTCCACTAGGTATCATGACAGGCCAACCCCATGTCAAATGACTACAGTTGAAAGTCTGAAGTAGTCATGTCCTCAAATCTACCTTATTTAATTGGCTTGGCTACTTCCATGGTGAAGTGCCCTGTCTTAGGATCACGACCCAGGGTAGACATTGTCTTCACCTTTTTTGTTTGCTCATGATGGCCTTGGGATGAATAGCTCGTAACAAAGTGTCTTTGCTAGAAGTCCCTTCTTTCACCCTCTTTCTCTTGTGTTCCAGAGTATGTTCTATCCATGACTCTGCGCTAGTAACTTTGTTGGCAGAGACCAACTCCTCAATGAATAATTTCCTGATGACTGGAGGTGTAGCCTATGGTCTCGAAGCAAATGGGTTTACCAAAGTAGGAGAGGATGACACCAACTTGGCTACTGAAGTGACCTTCTGATTCTTTCTAGCTTCTCCTTCTGATTCTATGGTTGAAGGATTATCTTCACCTACTTCCACTATGATGGGAGACCCTCTCCTGGGAGAATCCTAGGTAGGGGTGTCGACCGGTACATCTACTGTGACTGCTTTTACCAATTTCTCTGGTTCTGCATCTTTGGTGAGCTCTTTTGTTGTCCTGATATTAGGGAGTGGACCTTCTCCACAAGTCTACTCCAACGTGATTGTTTTCTTAGTAGGTTCATCACATCATCCTGCCGGCTGGGTCGATCCTTCGGCAATGGTTGGAATTATTACCAATGAAGTGGTTGCAGTCACAGCAGTATCTTTTACCGGAGTTCACTAAGTAGCTGACTTCCTTTCTGATCTCTTTCTTCGGCCTATGGTTCATTCGACCCATTGTTATGTTCTCTTGTAGATATCCCCAATTAGAGTTGGCAAGTTGCTAATGGCTTGGTCCAGCATGGGTTTAGAACTGACAGGGTTGAGCTTTATCTCCTCTAGATATGTATCATCATACATATGATTGCCATCATCTTCTAGCCCCTCCACTACAATGTTAACATTGAACATTTTGATTTGTTCAATAGTTAACCGGGTATAGAATCTCTCTTTGCTTTCCAGATCATCCTTGTAATTTTCCTAGTAGTCTTCTATATCATGAAGATGATGAGTTGCACAACTCATTTTCAATACAGCCTTGGCATAGGTCACTGGATCATATTGCGGTCTCAAGATATAGTAGGTTTCCAAAGAAAAATTCTTTGAGAATATCTTGAGAACATTCTTCGCCTCTGACCAGGTTGCACAGTTGTAAGCCCTGATGGTCATGGGGAATTCATATCCCTTCTTCTTATTCTTAGCATAGAGCAAGTTCACCTTGAGTGCTTGCCTCATTACTTCAATCAACACTATCATATCAGTAGGATACCTGGGCAACTTCAAAGGGAAATCATCAAAACCTGAAAGATGAAGATATGAGAAACCTCTAAATTGAATGAAATAGCATCCAAATTGGCTGATGAAAGCCATGGCTTCGGGAGAGAATCTCCTTTTTGGACAACCTTTTAACTCCCTGCACAATCTCATTATGAATGCATCATTAACGCAAAGGTACTTAGCATAACTATTATGTTATTACAAAGAGGGGAAAAATTCATAACTCTTGACATCATCAGGGAATTCTTCTAATCTGGGAAGACCTGGCCAAATTTGGAGTGTAGCCAAAATGTATAAGAGAACTGAATACAAGTAAAATTCATTCTAGCATTTAGCTCTATCTAGGGACTCCGAGAGGTTCTCACATATCATAAGCACCCAATCTATGAAGTGGTGCTAGGAACAGATTACCTAAACCAAGAAGAAGTGATGGTTGACAAAATTGAGTGCCTCACTCTCACCTCTGATCCTATGGAGAAACACCAGGATGTCAATGATCTTCGGCTTAAGATTAGTACCGTATAATGTGTTCGACAGCTTTCCTTTGGTGCTCTTAGGTTCTTGAAACCATTCTTTCATTATCTCTTTCTTCCAGACTAAATTTTTAGCAATATACTCAGTCACCGCTCGACTGTGTGTCATTTCTGAATACTCGGCTTGTTCTGGAATGCGAAGTGAGTTCTGGACCGATTCCCTGTCAATAGATAATAGCACTGTATCATTATGCAAGAGAATTTTCCTAGTGTTTGGGTTGTATTGAATGATGCATTCCCAGATTAATTCTGGGGCTTGAACAACCACGTGAAAGCTAGCGGCCTCAACTAATCCGCTCTCCTTCAACTTCTCTATAATAGGATGTATCTGGTCTGCTTTCAATTTGTTTTTGAATTTTTGGATGTCAAAGAACTTTAGGGATGTATCCAAAATCTTATACCATTCGAAGGTAATTCTATTCATCCCATCGAACCCCATGAATCTTGAAGCCATGGTTCTGATGATTCGTATTTGGAAATTGGAAATATCTCTTAGGGATGCAGGAGCAAGTAATAGCAAAACTATGAGACTTCAAATTCAAAGTAATTTGGCGAACAAATGGTGGTTCTCATTTGCAACTTTCAACTAATTTTATAACTTTTGAATTCTTACCGTTAATGGCCGACTTCCCATGCCACATGAACAAAAAGACCCCAACATTGATGAAAAAGCCCGTTATGAAGTAAAACGACTTTATTTGAATTAATTACCTTGCTTTTACGGGCTGTTAAGAAATGTATTTTCACTTTTAGTAACCGTAACGGTAAATTTTCTGAGGTAGCGAAAAATCACTTTTCCACTTCTCCTTTGCCGGAGAAGTGCTTTTGGAGTGCTCTCAGTAAAGAAGTCCGCCAAGGGAAAAATTTAGTCTATCAAGATGCCAAAATGGCATGTGTCAATTTCATCTGCTTTCTTTATATCTTAGATACTTTATGAGACAAGACTCTCTTCAAAATATCTTTATTTAGATGATTTGGCATAAAACATACCCCGTGGGTCAAAACCTGCCTGTAGGAGTAGGGGAGAAGTCATTTTCCGATTTTCCGCCTTTGGCTTATTTCCACAATTTCTTTCTATTGAATCATTCCCTTTGGCTTGTAGAGGTGTAATCCAGACACAACAACCCTTCTTAAGTCTAAAGGATCCATTTTAACACTGTACTTCTCACTGAGGCATCACCTAGTAGTCGTTGGTGGAATATGCACTCTGTTGATACTTTTCCGCCAGTGGAGAAGCTCGAACCTGATTCTCTGCCAAACTACAAAATGAAGAATTATGGCTACATACTTCCATTGTGTATAATACCAATGTTAGAAATCTTCAAACCATAGCTTTTACCAGATGGGGAACTTAACCTACCTGAATAATACATGAACTCAGGTGCCCATTCCCTCCGACTACAAAAGAGAAGGCAATTGGTAAAAATATGGTAAAGGCTCCCTAGCCTAAGGGAAAGATTTCTAGACTTAGACTCAGGACTAACAAGAAGCTCTTTACCCACCACTATACATTAAACACTCACTTTTGTCCGAAAGGTATGTGGACCAAAAGTGGGGCAACACTTTAGAAAATTAGTCTATCTAGTTTCTTAAAGGGAGGTCCACTGTTGAATCAATCCTACCATTGTGATCACGTGCCACTTCCCCACAATTTGTATGCCTTAGATTAGCCTTTGCCACCCCATCTATTCTATTTTTAACCAACCTCTAGGAGACACTTTTCAAACAAAACTATCTCTAGCATGTTTAATTATGTAAATAGGAGCTGAGAGATCACACTATAGGCACCAATTCACAACCACTTGGTAGTCATAGTTTAAAACCTAACCTTAGGACTAGACACCGAGGATTCACTTAGTGAAATTGGTTCATAGAAAATTCATTCATGGTGTTGGGTAAAACTAAGGGTTTAAATATGAGAAAAATTATCTTATGTCTCACTTGAATGTTGGTTTCTTTAGTTTCCTCCTAACTATGTCAATCTGGGATCTGTAGACTTGTGAAAGATATTGTGGTTGTTTGCCTAAGGGATGAAGATAGTGGATTAAGTGGAGATAAATGCATCAACAACTTGAGGTACACTATCTTAAGGCCCACTCTTTAATCTACACGCCCTCTAGTCTAAGGATTGAATAAAAATACTCCAATTGAATTGGAACACACTTGCTATTTCTATGGTTTAGATTGAAGTACACAATGCAAGTAAATGAAATATTATTTTTAATTATGAGTTTTAACACACACTAAAGTTGAACAACAAATTGTATTCTCAAAAGAATCTAATTAATTCAAGACACAATCAAAATGAAATATTGATGCCTTTAATTATATACCTATGATCACACTTGAAATAACAAAAAAAACTTTACACTCTATTTAACACAAAATTTAATTAGAATACCATGTAATACTGTTTTGGCGATGCAAGTTTCTGTAACCTAGGGACAAGAGCTTTTGTAACCTGATGACAAGACTCTGTAGAACTTTGGCGACAAAATAGTAACTAAACACTTGAAAATTTATATTAATTTTATAGATGTGATTTGTTGTGATACCATTCAAAGAATTAGGACATTGTGAAGAACAATTGATTACATTCATATAACATTTTTACTGTGAAGTGTTATTAGGTTCACAACGTAAAGGTAAATAAACTTCTACACACTACAAACTATATTTCACACAAAATAGTAAATGAACAAAAGAACCTTCAATTGGTGATTAAGGAGTGGACCCTCCTCCCTAACAATTAGTTGAGTAAAGCTTCACACAAGAGACAACAACTTCAGACTTTAGTAGAGTATAAAGTTAATATTGATATTATGTTTTTTTTGGATTTTAAGTCTTTAGTGAACATACATATTTATACGTGTCTTACAAACCATATACATAACAACTTACAAACCATGTAACAATCTATTTTAAGATACATGGATAGAATTACTTTGATAATACTAAGAATAGTGAAGTGGCCACAAGTCACTGTTTTTAGATTAAACAAAACTATAATTCAACTAAATACTAGCCTTATACTTAATAATCCAACTATATGTTAAAATATGGAATAAGAAAATTCCAAGACCTTCAACCACATTGGAGAAGAAACTTCCACAATCTTCCTATCGGTAATGAAGTGCCCTATTTCACATGAATACCCTAATTAGATCCAATTTGAAAGGTTTAAGTGTTAGAGAGATTGTATTTCTTTCACTTATGCTAATTATCGATTCTTATATAATTATCATGGAATCTTAGAGGACAATATGGGTAAATGGAAGTCAAAATGGCTATAAAAATAGATAAGTGTATAAGGAAATATAAGGTCTGATTTTCACTCATCACATGGCATACTAAATAATACCCCTATTTTCCAAAAATATTACCTCAAACTCATTTTTTGTCACCCCCCTCCAATACCCATATGGTACCCCTTGGACTTGTTTTCCTATATAAACCCCCACCCCGAAAAAAAGGAAAATAAATCGAAACAAAAACACCCTCTCCCCAGTATATAGGCAACACATTTCCCTATTTTTTGTCCACTTTAAACCCCCCAATATTAAAATACATGATATGGTATTGATGCATTAGTGAAGCCCCCATGGGATGAGAGTGGGGCACAAAGAGAGGGACAATCAAAACATTCTCCTTAAAAATTGAATGGATCTAAAAATCCAAATTGCTAGTAGTACAAGAAATGTCAGTAAAATGATTATACCTCCCAATATATTTGATTAATATAATGGAATTCCATTCATTATTCTTGTTAATACTTCTCCATAATTTGTTGACAAGAAACACATTGTTATACTCTTTAATTTTCCTAATTGTTGAACAATCAAGCTTCTTGAGAAGGCAAAACTAATCCCAGACAACTAAATGTATCGTTTTTTAGTCTCTTACCTAGTCCATAAGAAGTTATGCTAGATTTTATAAATCTAAGGAAGAACTTCTTAGGGAATTTAAAATACTCATATCATATACCCAAATATTTTGAAAGGGAGCCTTAATGAAATCCAACTAACCAACATTGCTTAGCAAAGCACTAACCCATTCCAAAAAGAATCTGGGACCAAGTTGGAACAATGAGGTAGGATAAGAAATTCATAGGAATCTCCACCACATAACACTCCAAAATAGCTTCAATCCTTAAACATATCTGCTCATGAATATTAAGGAAAAAGTTAGATCTCTTGGGAAGGATGATTTTATTATTGGAAGATACTTCATAATTAAGTAAGATATTATTTTCTTTCTTCACTTCAGAAATGGAGGCATCCAATAGAATTATGGTATCATAAACAAAATATTTATGAGAGGACACATGGTGCTAAGAGGAGGGGGAAAAACCTTAATCCAGCCAATCTACGTAGTTTTTTGAATAAAAAATTTCAGCACCTTAGCCATAATAATAAAGAGGTATGATGAGATGGGATTTCCTTACTTGATACCACATGAGATACTAAAGAACTCTGAAGGAGAACCATTCTCAATGATTGACAACTTTGGAGTAGAAACAAACTAACTAAATATATGGAGCATCCTTTAGTTGAATCTAGATGTTGATTACTCACTGGAATTTCATAGGAAGGCGGTCTCTAAAACCAACAAATCCTCTCAAACCAGTGCTTGGAGTAAAGAATCATCATGGCTTAGATAAAAAGGTTTTTCTCACTCAGAGGATAAAAAAGGATTAAAAAAGGTGAAAATGAAAAGTAAAAAGGGATTTTAAGCCTTATATACTGACCTTTTGACCTAATTGAAGCGTATTTTTACCACATTTAATTGACGTAGGCCAATAAATGTATAAGTAAATTATGGTCACACAAACAACAATGAAACATTAGTATGAGCATTTAAATCAACGTACGATAAAGAACCTGATAAAGCATGAAGTAAAAACTCAATAGGGTCTCATTTCTCTCTAGTCCTAAGGATCCAATCAATCTTTGTTAAATGCTCCCAATCGCATTAAGATCTCAAATATGAAAACCTAGAAAATGAGAAATCGATATGAAATGGATGATAATTGAGATAAATGATACAATATTTAATCTAGAATGATGAAGAAAAATACAAGATTATCTATGAAATCAACTAAAACTAAGAACAATGCTATGAATGATGATGATATTTAGGATATGAAAACTAGTATATTGCACTTGCACTAAATGAAGGTGGATGATAATGAACCAAGAATGCTCACTATTTATAGGATTTTCCAAGGTCTTGGGGTGAGTTATGTCTAACCATGGTTAGGATAGGTAGTTGAGGGATGAATGGTAAAGATTAGACGTTGATATTAAATGGCTAAGATAAAAAAAAGGCTATAAGTGATCCATGCGAGCTTGTCTCTTGTCTGCCAATGGTTGAATGCCTTTTTATCCTTTTGTGGTTGGTGGGAGATTTTAGGATTTAATTAATTCAAAAAGAATTAATTACTTTAGCCATGAATGATGTGTTATGTGAATAATTAATGAGGTGGTGTAAGACATGAATGGGTTGTGTTTTGATTTAATTATGGAAGAATTAATTAATTAATAGTCAACAATATAGTCAAATATTTAATTCAATTATATAGTAGAGGAATTTTGATTTAATTAATTAAATTGCTTGAATTTAGTTAATGTTTGATTTTGACCATTTTCAGGTGCATACACTCATAGTTGAAGCCAAATAGTAAAAGGATTTTCAGGATAAAATTTCCAACTTGCCCAATCATAATCCTTAAGAAGATATTAACTTAACTAGAAAACTAACCTTATTATTAACAAATACATAATGGATATGCTCATTAATGGTGAGGCTAGAATATTGGATCTGACACACCATAACAAGATTATTTTGTTGTGGTAAGATTAGAAAGGGGATGAATTTATTAGGGTGAAAGACTGAAATCTTAAAATATATTTTATAGAGAAATTAAAAAGGTTAATAGAGAAAAACTCACGAAAGGAACAATCTCCATAAACTGCAGGGATGAGAACAATGAAGGTAGAGTTAAGGTATTTGAGAAGAGATATACTACCAAAGCACTCCTTGGCTACTCAAATGAAATCCTTAGGAACAATATCCTAATATAATTAAAAGAACATGGGGAAACCATCCCGACTAGGGAGATTGTTTCCTTAAAAGGACAAGACTCCCTCCTAAAATTCTTGATCAAAGGATATTTTAGAAGGGATCTTGTTCACATCTTGAAACATCAAATGGGGGAATTCCCTTAATAAAGTATATTGGCCTTCTGAATCTGTTGATGGGGTTTTGCTGACCGGGTCCGCCAACAGTTATAAGTTGTCACCGGGTACCGGGGGTACCGGCCAACTCCGCCTGCAAAGGTTATCCGGGGAAGTTAGATTCCCCGGGCCTTCAAGCACCTGGGTGTCAGGTCACGACGGGGTGGGGCTCGGTTGGGAGAAGTGACTATTTCGAGGAGGATAGCTCGTTTCTTCAACTTGTTCTCTCCGGAGATTCAATGAGATAAGGTTTCCCTTAGCATTCTACACTTAGCAAATAAAATAGAAAAAGATCCTGCAGGGTTAGAAGTATTTCATCTAACTATAGTTATGTTTAAACGTTCAAGACATCAATAATACTCTGATATACTACACTAAATACCGAAGAAATACACAACCATCAGCTAGTATTTTATCAGTAGTGAGAGAAAAGAGGTCGTTAATCTATTTGACATATCAGAGTAGAAGATGTGAAGAACATGAAACATAAAATACCATCAACTCAGAAGCATGAATGCCAACAACATCGTTGCAAAGAATCCTCCCTTCTTCATTAATGTCTCTTCCAGCAAGCACTGGTGCGTGATACAATGGTGGCTCCAGGGGAGCGTCTAACTATTGAAAATGGGACAATGGAGCATTGAGCTCTGCAACTAGAATGAAAAGATCACCTTTCTATTACTGTGGACAACAAAATCATCAATTTTTCCAACCCTTGGAAATGGGCCAGTCTGGCTATTTATACACATTTTCTTTTAACCCTAACCCTAACCCTACTTTACATCATGTTTCAATAAAATACAATATCTAGGGGCCGGTACTACTTGCACCACCCTACAAAAGACCTTGAGATGGAATAGGCCTGACATGTCAGAAGAATGAGACAAGAATATATAGCAGAAGAATCAGCTTTGAGAAGAGAGCTAGGAAGGAGAACAAAGAAATTAGATCTTTGGGGATTGAGGCTACATGCCTCATAAATGGGAAATGTGGCACCCTATCTCCAATGCACCAAGTGTACCTCTGAACGGCACCTCGAGAAGACCATCTTGTCAGGAAACCAACTGTTGAGTCGACGCCCCCCCTTGATGTAGCCAACTACCTTCTGAAAGATTTATTAATCGCTCCCAAAAGTGACTGGTTGGCCTCAGGGACCGGGACACGGATCACTCAAAAGAATACAAAATTTGGGATCTGGGACTCTGGGATCTGAGAACTTACATTCCCAAAAGAATAAAGAATACTAAATGTTTGGGTTTTCTCTGGCCTCCGAAGAAAACTTATGGTTGTTTGTTATCATTGAAAGCCTGGAGGAGGTGGGAGATGCCATCTTCATCAATATCCTTTAGGCCAGCCCTTGGGTACTTAGCCACCTCAATTTGTTCCCCTAGGTCTGGAACATTCTCCTTAAATTTATCTGCCATTTTTGCCGTGTCATGGCCACTAAGCACCATACGAGTTAATCTCATCATTTGAGAACCATCTATTCCCTCTGGGGATTGATATCGGGACTTCATCATTTCATCAAAACTCCCCAAAACTGAGTCCTCTGACGTCTATGTATCTGTACTAAGGGGTTTAGCCCTGGAAGTGTTTGCTACAAAAGACTTGTATAAATTGAAAGAATATTTTACTGCATTGACTTTCTCTTGTAGAGTCCCCACCAGTTGCTTGGTTACCTCCAATGTGAGGTCAAGCCTGGAGTGTTGGGTCCTCACGAAATCAAATGATTCATCCCCTAGAATTCTGGATTCAGAAACCATTTCCTCTCCCAGGCCGAGGAGCTCTTCAAGCTCTACCTTCCATGCTTGATAATTTTCAATATCACCCTCCCACAGGTTAATAAGAGTCTCTGCTTGGTGTAGAACATGCTAGGCCGCATATAAATCTGGGAGGGTGGATACCAGGAAACGCTGGGTGTTTCCTATTTGTAGGGCAACCCACTCATCAACCGCCTGGGCCTTCTTCTTCATTGTTCGCAGGGAGTCTATGTCACTCTGCGGTAGATCTTCAGATGTGGAAGCCTCTGGAGGAGCGGCATTAATAGGTCGAGCTAGCTCAGTAAGCAACCCCATAAGGTTTGCATTTTTCACCTTTTCTATTTTGAGCCTTTGGGCCTCTTTTTCATAACGGGCCTCCATTGCCCTAGCTACCTCCTTTAGCAAGTCCACCTCACCCTATTTTCCCCTTTTTCCCAGTGATACCTCTGCAACGTTGTAATTTTCAGGCTATGTGGTTGCTTCATCAGCGTCTAGGGGAGGTGTCACCATAATGGCAACTATTTCTCCGCCCGACCCGGTTCGAAGAGTATGAACCGTCTGGGTTTTCTTGGCCTTTGGTGTGGCCTGGACCTGAGCCATCATTTTGGCCAGGGAGAGAGGAGTTTTAGGAGTGGACGAAGCCTTTCTTTTTCTTCTCTCTACTAACCACTGAGCTAGCAGGGGTGGCTTATTTTCCAGAGTCTGTTCTCTTGGTTCTTCCCCGGTGCCTTGCGGCTGCTGCTCCTCAGTGGTGTGGGCCTCATCCATCCCTTTTCCTGTGTCTTCTTCTTTATCAGTAATATCCTCCCTAGCAACATCCATCTCCTCAGCCTTGTCCTCTGTATCTATTGCTTTGTCTGGACTTTTGTTGGCTTCTTTGGGGATTTCCTCTTCGTGATGCTCTTCTTGTTGCTCAGCACCTGCCGCTGGGGCTTCTTCTTCTGTCGGCCCATCCTTTGGCAATAGTGGAGGTACTGGGACGAGATTTAAATTCTGGGCTGCGGTAATTACTTGCCCAAAGGTCACACCCGGGAGTGGTACTTGGAACGTGGCGGCTAGGGTTACAGTTATTCCTGAAGGTTTGGTTCCCCCAGCAGATGTCGTTTGTTCATTTTGCCTTTGTTGGTCCACCCCCAGATTCTGCATCTTCGGAGCCTCAGAGACAATCTCTGGCTCTAGATCCCTTTCCTCTATCTATTCTTCCTACTCCTGCACAGGCTCTTGTTCCCCAACTTCCTGTTCTGCAATTGGGACTTCTAACTCTGTTTTTCTGGTGTCCCCCTGCAAGTTCCCAAACTCGTCGGTTGCAAAGACATCATCAAATTCCTCCTGCGAGGGAGGACTAGCTGGGACTTCCGCAGGCTCTGTTTCTTTTTTTGGCTCCAAGGAACTAGAAGAGAGGATCTCTACTTGTGGGGTCTAGGACATACCCAACCCTGGCTCTGCCTTAGGCTTTTGGTTAAGCCTTTTCTTCCTTCGGGTAACTAAGGGTGGCCCCGCATCCCTTATCGCTGCTTGTTCTATTGGATCCATGCCCGTCGCCTTCACCATTAAGGCTGCCAACGACGGGGAGAAAGGGGGACGAATTGGCCCGGCCATGAGTACTGGAGTGGCCAACTATGTGATTAACTGCTCCCTCATTTGTTGGGAGGCTGCCACTGATTTCTTTATTTATTCTTTTATGGGGACTTCTTGCCCAAGAGGGGTTATATCTATTCCTTTTCCTTTATCTACTCCCTGTGAAGAAGTCCCGGCCCCCAGAGTTAATTTTGGTACTGGCTGGGTTGCTTGACGGGTACTTCTAGGGCACACCTTCTTGAAGTATGCGTGACTTTGCTCGACCACCTCTCGGGTGAAGTCATCAATTGTTGGCCCTTCCTGGGCATCCCAATTTACCAATGGGAGGGTCATTGTATCGATCCCCTTTGCCTTGTACTGGGGATCGATCGTGGGGCCGGTGTCTGAGAAGTCCTTCGGGAACCTCCAGAGCTTCAACCTTTCCATCATGCCTATTGTCATCCTATCGTAGTGCCAGCTCTGTACCTCCACGTCATCCTTGCAATCTTCGTAGAAATCCTCCATATGGTAGTGATGGGGCTTTGAAGCCCAGGGAAGTGCCGCTGCAATCTTTCCATACGGATCAAAATCTTTCCGTACCAAGTAGAATTCTTCCAATTTGTAGCTTTTAAGCTCATTATCTACCTCTTTTGCGACGGTCAGGCTGCATTAGTAGTTCCCACAGGTGACTGGGAATGGAATATTGGTTACCTTTTTTAAGGCAAAGAGTGCATGCAACTCCATTATCTGCCTGCAGTATTCCAAGAGAACGATCTTGTCCCCACAATGCTTGGGCAACAAGTACGGTTTCCTGGAGAAGCCAGTGACCCTAATATAAGTGTGCTGTTGGAATTGGATGTAATAATATCCATAACTCTGGACCAAATTCATCGCCTCTGTGGATAGGCGGTATCTTCTGTCCCGGGTGGGTGTGAGTAGGTGATAGTAAACGAACGCATCATTGACTCGGCAAAAACTTGGGAAGCTGGCCTCCCGCTGAACCTATGGGAAATGGTCCCATGAAACCTTTTGTCCTGGGCCAATCCCGAGCACACCGTCTATAAGTAGCCCATGGGCATGGGGCCTCTACTACGTCGAGGCCCAGAAAACATAAGAAGTCATGTAAAATTTCTTTTTCCTGGCGAGTCGAAGGAACTGGGAGTCAACGTGGTTTGAAATTATAGCTGCCCAGTCGAAGCATCCTCCCTTGGTGGAGATGCCGAGGAGGAAGTAATACATCCATTTAGTGAATTTTTAGGCAGAGGGCTGACCAAAGACCCGGGCCAACACTATCATTCCTATCTGAATGCTCTCTTTGAACTCAGACCTGGGAATTTCTATCTTCATCCTCTTAGGGTCCCTCTTCAAAACATTGAGCCAGTGAGCGTTCATGTATATACGGGCGGCCTCCTCCAACTGCGTGAATTGGGCCAAGGCATCTGACCTTGTAACCATAGAAGACTTGTCAAATTGAGGGATTCCCAGGCCCGCCTGGAATGTGTCAGGGTCGAGGGATACCAAAGGAGTAGGGTACCCAGTGGGTTCTGCGGCTGCGAGCATAACAGCCCGAATAGAAGAGTTGTAATTGGCGGCCAGCGTTAGAATAAGCTCCAGAGATTGTACAGAGCACAGGAAACAAGCTACCTTAAGGATTTTAGAGTCCCTAACATTGATGGCCAGCTGATCTCTAGCCTGTCGCTGGATGTACATCATTTTCACTAAGGCCTACATTTCTGGCCATGTCCCGACGCTGGTGTCAGTAATGAGTTTAACCTTGGACTCAATTTTTGAGCCCATGATAACACTATCCTACACCAAATTCATGGTTAGGGGCAACTTCTCCACGGCCCTTTACATTTTGGATTTAACAGTCGCTCTGGTAGCCGTCGCAGAAGGTAATTCTGGACTTCCGGGTGGTGAGGATGCAGATGCTTCAGACATGTTTGGAAGCATACTCCAAAAACCTGCAAGGCAAAGCGGCCATCAGAATGTATTAACAAATAAATATTCTGGGGTTCAGAGATCTTACCACCGTGATGCTTGCTTTTCCTAAAAAGTTAATTTCATTCAAAAAAACCTGAAAAGCACACGCATTACATGAACTTAGGATTTTGATTGAACATCTGGGTTTGGGAATTTTATCGCACTTGGTGAAGACACGGGATGGATGATGGTAGGAGACCCGGAGCCCAGAGAAGTAACCGTTGGTGAGGATGTGCAAAAAGGCCAACCGTTAAGCCCACGTGGGCGCCATGTGTATAGGTAATAAATAGGAGTTATGGCAATGACGGCGGAGCCAACTTTCCAAACGCGCAAAAAGTGAAGGCCACTTGGATAGATTTAAATGCGCATATGGGACATAAATGAGGGCCTGGCTAGTTTTACAGAGGAGAGAGAAAACTGTCTATTTGAAACCGGCCAAGAGCTGAGTTTCAAACAAGTGGTATTTGACTCTGAAATGAACTCACGGGAAGAAAAATAGCAACACATGCAACTCGACCATCTTGCTAAGCTGTCTAGAAGGATATACATAAGATACACATGAAGAGCTGATGGATATATACATGGGGAATGGAAGGATATACAACAAATATACACTAGAATTTACACATATACACCATGGAATGACATCAGTAGGAAACCAGGTGAAGCACAAAATATACATAGCTTTCTACACTATTTACAAGCCAACCACACCAGCACAGAGGGCGGACAACCCTCTGGTAGGGCCGACCCACCAACGGGCAATGAAACCAGAAAGAGAAAGCAAACAAAACTGAAAGACAACAAAAATAGAGAGGGAACACACCAGACAAATGAAAAAAATAGTGGGAAAAGAGACACCAACCTGAGAATTCTGAAAGGAGGAGGAAAGGAGTTGCTGCGGAAGCTCTGCAACAGCTACGGCTGCCAAACGATCACAACCCACCACTACGAAGCACTCACAATCACCATCCAGATAGTTTGTAGTGGCGGGTTGTGATCGTTTGGCAGCCGTAGCTGTTGCAGAGCTTCCGCAGTAACTCCTTTCCAGAGGAGCTAAAGATAGATTATGAAGTTCACTATGCCATAGACATCATACTAGAAACTAGAGTTTATGCGAAGCTTTCCAATTCTTACAAGACAAAACAAAATGGCGGGACCCTGAAAGAAAACCAGAAATGAAAACAAAAACCACCAAAAGAGGACTACCCTGGAGGGAAGCTGACAAGGCTATTTACAAGACATGGTACCTCACAGCGAGGCACCCAAAAGAAATACTTACAAGCAGACGGCTTTACATAAAATACAATTTCAGAAAAACTTACCCTATTCGAAGTAGTGTTTGAGAAACTGTCCATTGATGGGCAATGAGACAGGTTCCCCAGTCATGGTGTTAAGGCGGTAAGTATTTGCCCCGTAGATTTCTGATATTAGGTATGGTCTGAGCCAGAGCCATTGGAACTTGGTATGCTTTCCTTTCTTTTCCTGGGCCTTGTCCCACAACAGGACTAAATTCAAAATCTGAAAAGCCTTGTATTGGGCTCTTTTGTCAAACCATCATTTTACCACTGCTTGATGACGCGCAAAATGTTCAAGGGTTGCGTCTCGCTGTTCTTCCATTCATACCAGATTTAAGAGCCGAACCTCCATGATGTCATCCCTGTTGTTGAAACCCTGTATAAAATATAAAACTGGGATCTGTAAGTTAACCGAGAATACAAGGTTCTAGCCATAAATGAGATGGAACAGGGGTGTTCCCAGGGTGGCCTTGACACAAATGCAATCCACCTAAAGGGAAAATTTCAACTTTTGATGCCAGTCTTAGGGATTCTATTCTACCAGGTGTTTGATCACTTCAAGTAGATTTTTATTCATTGATTTAGCAACACCGTTCCCCTAGGGATAATAGTTGCTGGAAAACTTCAAAGTGATCCTCCGGTTATAGGTCCATTCGAGTAACTGTGTCGAAGAAAATGCTGGACCATTGTCACATACCAAAGCAAAGGGGTTTCCAAACCTTGTGACGATGTTTTCTTCCAGGAATTTGATAAGTACGTCCGCCATGTTATTCTTGTACGGTATAGCCTCAGACCACCGAGTGCAGTAATCAGTAGCAGTGAGAATGTATCAGTGGTTGGCAGACAAGTTTGGGTTGATTTCCCCAATGAAATCAAATGCCCATTGGGCGAAGGGCCTAGCCTTGAAGACTGGTTGCAAAGGCATAGCCGGGTTACGCTCATGATGCATCGTCATTTGGCAAGTGTGGCATTTTCTAACATGAGTGTAAACATATTTGAATATACAGGGCCAATAGTATCCAGCCTGAAAGATCTGATGGGCAGTGGCGTCAGCTGAGCCATGCCCAGTTCCAAACTGCCCATGGAATTTATCAATCACCTTTACAGCTTAGTCTCTGTCGATGCACTGGAGGTACACTCCTTCATAGTTTCTGTGGTAGAGCACAGAGTTTTTGATCATGAAGTGGGTGCTTTTCATTTGTAGGGCGTGACATTTATTGGGAGGTAATCCCTCTGAGCATTTTTTATTTAGTAGCAAATATACCAAATCGATATACCACGGGTCTCGGGTGATGGACTCCACTGTGTAAGCTTGACATTTTATGCAGGGAGTCTCTTTTGCCATCGCTCGACTTAGTCCCTGGCCCCAAACTATCTTCATAGGCTACATTTCTAAGTCATATTCCTGGAGGATGGCCATCCATTTCCCCTGTCTTTCACCCATCTCGCTCTGCATCAGCAGAGACTTGACGGCCTGGTCCAGAATGATAGCATGCACCTTGCTCCGGAGAATATAATGCCAGAATTTCTTCACGGCGTGAACCAGAGCGAAGGACTATTTTTATAGTGATGAATATCAGAATTCAATGTTCTTGAAGGGGGAGCTCTTGAAATCTATTGGTCATTCTTCCCCTTCAACCTTTTGAGTCAACACGGCCATGGCTGAATGCGGCAAAGCAAAGGAGTAAATATAAAATGGAAGGGAATAGTCCAGACTAGCCAGGATAGGTGCTTCTGTTATTGTCTATTTGATCTAGGTGAATGCCCGCTTTGCTTCAGGACTCCACTCAATCTTGGTATCCTTCTTCATCATCTCATTGAGTGGTTTGACTATTTCTGTGAATCTAGTGATGAACCACCGGATGAAGTTGATCTTTTCGAAGAAGGATCGCATCTCTTTCTTGCTGTTGGGCATTTGTAAGTTTAGCAATGCTTCAAGTCTCTCAGGGTCGATGGCTATGCCCTTTTCAGAGATGATATGCCCAAGAAAATTCCCTTCGGTGACCCCGAATATGCACTTCTTGGGGTTGAGGGAAATTCCATATCGGTGACATCTCTCGAAGATCTGAGCGAGATGGGTGGAATGGTCACGCCTGTCCCAGAAAAAGATGGTCAAATCATCCATGTAGATGATTATGCACTGATTCACAAGGCCCTCAAATGTAATTTCCATGACCTTTTGAAATGTGGCCCCTGTATTAATCAGACCAAAGGGCATTCTCCTGTATGCAAACATTCCCCACTTGGTGGTAAACATTGTCTTCTCCCTGTCTTCATACTTAACCATGACCTGGTTATATCCATAGTACCCATCCAAGAATGACATCATCTGGGATCCATTCACTATCTGTAACACCCCATCCAACGAAGGGAGAGGGTGATTATCTTTCTTGGAGGCTTTATACAAGTTTTGAAAATTCACGCAAAAGTAGATCTCACCGTTCTTCTTTCTCACAGGGACTAGATTGGAAACCCATGTAGTGTGCCAGATTGGGAAGATTGTCTGGGCTGACAACAATTTTTCTACTTCTTGACGAATCAGAGGCTCGATTAGGGGGTTGACCGGTCATTGCTTTTGCCGAAAGGGCTTAGCATCAGGCTTTAGGGGAATAGTATGAGTCATAATGGATGTGTCATATGTTTTCAAATCTTTATAACCCCATGCAATTACATCAATGTATTCTCAGAGAACCACGAGAATCTTATCCTTCTCCTCAGGGGAATAGGAGGTACCAATGTGGATCATCTTTTCTTCACCGGGCTGACCGATGTTTAATTTTTCAAACTTTCCTCCCTTAGAGGAAGATGACACCTTCTCCCGGGCCCGAGGGTCCAAGTCAAAGATTCATTCCAGTGCAACCATCCCCTTCGGGATGGTGTTAGTAGGTAGGTCTATGATCCCATCATCTTCGTCACCCTGCCCAGTATCATCATGGTCTGCTTCTTCCACTATCTAGTTTTCAAAGACGCCAATGTTCGTCATGAAGGCTAGGATATATTGATCGTCCTCAAAAACTTGAAAGTGGGTGACATTGTCTGGAATGGATAGGGTGGGGACCATCTCAACTGAAAATCTTTGGAGTCGCAAGCCGGCCATTGGCTCAAGTGTGCTGGCAGAAATGACGAGGGCATCCAGGACATAGTTCCGTCGCCAGGGAATGAGGTCAATGCCAAAGGCATCAAAATCTTCAATAACTCTCCAAGCTTGATTGCGGTACATGGCCAGCCTTTTTTTGTGGCATGTGTATTGACTCCAGACTTGTTTGAAAATCAACTCTAAATCACCCAGAGCCTGGATGCGGGTGACACCTTTCCTTAACGCAAATAATAGTCCAAGGACCAAAGCCTCATACTTTGTGACATTGTTTGTACATTTGAACTGCAATCTATAGGACGTGAGGAAGGACTTCCCTCGCGGGTTGATTAATTCTACCCCGGCCCCATAGCCTTGTTTAGATCGGGGCCCATCAAACTTGAGGGTCCACAAGTCATTGGTAATCTGGGGCTAGGGAGGGGGGGTAGCCTTTGGATTGCTATTGGGAGACTTAGGAGGAGCTCCCTCCCGAACTACTAGCATGAAGGTAGAGTTTACTTCCGGAGGTGTTTGGATTTGGGATTCCCGGGGAGATGGCACCAAAGGAGTGCATCTCGTAGGAACACTAGGCTCCGGGGAATCAGCTATATGTTCTTTATTCTGGAAGGCATCGATGTGCCGGTTAGTGAATAAAAGGCAGGGCCCACACTCGAGCTCTAAATGTTTTTGATAGTGTACTCAGAACCAAGTGCCGAATAGGAGTGTAGCAAGGGTCGCTGTGGCACGTTGGGAGTCAATCTCAACTCTCATCCTTTCTTCTAGGTCCTGGGTTCTCTGTAGCACTACGGGATCCTCTCCGGGGATGAAATCGAATGTTAAGATTTCAAAGGGTTGGTACACCCCTGGGGAAGTCTTAGAGAAGAAGACCTCACTGACCCTCCCGACCTCGGTAAGGGCCTATTTCATTCGGGGTTCACTTTTGACCCGAATATTATTCGATTCCCCTTCCCAGGGGAGCCATAAATGGGTGAAGTCGGTCAAAAAGTATCCATTCAAGGACTTAGATCAATTCTGACTTAATAACATCCCATAAGTCTCTGGGATGTCCAGCACTTGGATGTCAATTATGCTAGCTATCCTAGGGTCCTGGATAAGCTATATCTGGATGTTCTTTAATTCCCCCACCATTTTTATGGCAGTATTATCCAGCTGGATCACTGCACCATTAGATGGGGTGGGATGGAATCCGAGCTTCTGACAAATGGATAAGGGCATGATGTTACCCGAAGCTCTGGAACCTACTAAGCAATTATGTATATTTTTGTCTTGGATATTCAGGCCTAGTAGGAAGGGAGGATCCTCATTGTTCCCCTGAAAGACGGTCGTGTTAGCATCTTCGAACGAGACAGTCTTGGGCGGGCGGCTGATGACTTTTGGGTTCCCCAAGAGCTTCAGAAGAGACTTCTTCTGTTTGGGACAATTTAGCAAGACCTCCATCAAGGTCATGGAGGTGGTGGTCTGTTCTAATGCCTTTGTAATATCAAATCTTCCTCCTGGGAATTGGTGATTTCCCTCGGCTAGGTCTTTTTCTTGGTTAGAGCTAGAACCCTTTGGAGGAGTGGGTCAGTCAGTCGTGTTATTCCGGGGAGGAGGGGTGTCTTTGATAGGAGGCATGGGCATGTAAGCTAGTCATTTACCAACCTGAATCTGAGTATTGTATGGAGTCCGTGGGTTGGTGAAGGCGTTGGCCTCGAAGGGCAGGATAGATTCATTAAAGAATCCTTGCAATTTGGATTCCTCTTCATCTTCCCCAGAATTTTTGAAGAAGATGGTCTCACAGGTAAAGGCACTCTGGGTTGGCTCTTGAACAGGAGGCTTTGGAGGAGTGACATCATGCGACTGCTGTCTATCTAGCTAGGAGATCATGATGACCTTTTCCAACATGGCACAATTTACCTTGTTGTGTGAACCTGTGTCATGTAATCTACACCAATTAGTCATGGGCTGGAAGTCTGTGACTGGTGTGAAATGTGATGGTCCAGCACTGTTTTGGTTGGCATTTTAGTTCGGAGGTGGGCCTCTAGTGTTCGTGTTATTGTTCCATTACTATTGATTGGGCCTAGGTCCATTGTTGAAGTTCCTTCCCCCAACATTATTGTTTCATTGGACGGAGAAAATATTTCCCCTCTGGGAAGTTGAATTCTAGGGTGCGTAGGACCCCGCCTTCAGTTGGCCCATGTCCACAGCCAAGGTAGACAACATTCACCGGAGGGATTCAACCTTGGCGGTCAACTGTGTGTTGGCATCATAATGTGATGGTTGTTGTTGTTGGTTTCCTGGGAAGGTAGCAGTATTAGCCAGAGTCGAGGGCAGTAATCCTCCAGTCACGGATGACTGGAAGAAGGGCACTCTAGACGGTTGTACTTGAGACTATTGTGCCTACTGCTGCTGATTCCAAGGGAAAGTTTCTAGACCTGGTACTACCTAGGTCTATGTTGGATAAACATACCGGGCTTGCTAGTCTATCAGGGGTGGTGAAGGATTCACTGCCATCGAGGGAGCACCCATTGCCAGATTAGGGTTATGCCCCCAGCATATGCTGTTCCATCGGGGTTCATGTTGAAGGGCGTATTCTGCCCAATCTTGCCTAGGGATTTGTTGAGATCATGGGATAATTCTAAAGCTAGGTTGTAAACTTTCACCAAAGTGTCCTGGTCACCTGCGACGGTTGTTCTCCAAAGGAGAGTGGCAAAAAAGGGGTCCATCACGTTAAGGTAAGTTTGTATGGTTACTTCTGGGGATGGAATGAAAGGGCCCGTGCATCGCTTCAAGGCACACTGGAATCAATGGTTGAATGCTGAAAGATGTTCATTGGGCTTCTTCCTGATGGGGATGAACTGGCTATGGGACTAGGCTGGGTCCACATGTACGCGAAAGGCAGCCAGGAATGCATCCTCCATGTCCTGCCAACTATTTATGGAGTAGGCAGGAAGGTTAAGGTACCAGTTCAGCTCACCTTGTCCTAAAGACAAGGGAAAAATCCAAGTCACAACATCTTCATGCTAGATCCAGTGTCAGTTCATGGCATCCTTATATGCCTGTAAATGCTCTTCTGCGGTCCATGAGCCTAAGTGCTCATATCGTGGGCAGATCTTCTCTGAGTGCGAGGGTAAGTCGTTGATTGCACCCGAAAAAGTTCCCATTGGAGACCCGGTGTTTCTGAAATATGTTGCCATTGGGGGAACTAGATTTTGGGTAATTTTGACATTGGTTCTCGGGATTGCCTGAGAAGTTTGGGTATTCTGAGGTATGCTAGACCCCAGACAATAGTGGCTGGTGTGAGTTTCGGGGTCTGTTTCTTTCGAGCAGGGGGCTTGAGTTTGACAAACCTCCTGGGATTCGGGGTAGACCTAAGGATTCATTCAAATTTTGCTGGGGAGAAAGACCCAATCCTGCTGAAGGCTTGACTCTTAAAACTATAACTTAGGGAACCCTCAAGAGGTGTAAAATTGGAATCTCGAGAGGGGGACGAGTTCATGCCCTCCTTCTGGCCCAATTTCTATTGATAGGGTTTTGCTGAGTGGGTCTGCCAACAGTTATAAGTTGTCACAAGGTACCGGGGGTACCGGCCAACTCCACCTGCAAAGGTTATCTGGGGAAGTTAGATTCCCCGGGCCTTAAAGCACCTGGGTGTCGGGTCACGACGGGGCAGGGCTCGGTTGGGAGAAGTGACTATTTCAAGGGGGATAGCTGGTTTCTTCAACTCATTCTCTCTAGAGATTCAATGAG
The DNA here is from genome assembly GCA_018584345.1 of Thuja plicata. Taxonomy (NCBI): domain Eukaryota; kingdom Viridiplantae; phylum Streptophyta; class Pinopsida; order Cupressales; family Cupressaceae; genus Thuja; species Thuja plicata. Next base: position 316,668 of record MU224185.1, read on the forward strand.
GTAAGATTTCCCTTAGCATTCTACACTTAGCAAATAAAATAGAAAAAGATCCTACAGGGTTAGAAGTATTTCATCTAACTATAGTTATGTTTAAATGTTCAAGACATCAATAATACTCTGATATACTACACTAAATACCGAAGAAATACACAACCATCATCTAGTATTTTATCAGTAGCGAGGGAAAAGAGGTCGTTAATCTATTTGACATATCAGAGTAGAAGACGTGAAGAACATGAAACATAAAATACCATCAACTTAGAAGCATGAATTCCAACAACATCGTTGCAAAGAATCCTCCCTTCTTCATTAATGTCTCTTCCAGCAAGCATTAGTGCATGATACAATGGTGGCTCCAGGGGAGCATCTAACTATTGAAAATGGGACAATGGAGTATTGAGCTCTGCAACTAGAATGAAAATATCACCTTTCTATTACTGTGGACAGAAAAATCATCAATTTTGCCAACCCTTGGAAATGGGCCGGTCTGGCTATTTATACACATTTTCTTTTAACCCTAACTCTAACCCTATTTTACATCATGTTTCAATAAAATACAATATCTGGGGGCCGGTACTACCTGCACCACCCTACAAAAGACCTTGAGATGGAATAGGCCTGACATGTCAGAAGAATGAGACAAGAATATACAGCGGAAGAATCGGCTTTGAGAAGAGAGCTAGGAAGGAGAAGGAAGAAATTAGATCTCTAGAGATCGAGGCTACATGCCTCATAAATGGGAAATATGGCACCCTGTCTCTAATGCGCCAGGTGTACCTCTGAATGGCACCTCAAGAAGACCATCTTGTCAGGAAATGAACTGTTGAGTCGACGCCCCCCCTTAATGTAGCCAACTACCTTCTGACAGCTTTATTAACCACTCTTGAAAGTGACCGGTCGGCCTTAGGGACCAAGACACAGATCACTTGAAAGAATACAAAATTTGGGATTTGGGACTCTGGGATCTAGGAACTTACCTTCCCAAAAGAATAAAGAATACAAAATTTTTGGGTTTTCTCCGGCCTTCGGAGAAAACTTATGGTTGTTTGTTATCATTGAAAGCCTGGAGGAGGCAGGAGATGCCATCTTCGTCGATAGCCTTTAGGCTGGCCCTTCGGTACTTAGCCACCTCAATTTGTTCCCCCAGGTCTGGAACATTCTCCTTAAATTCATCAGCCATTTTTACCATGTCGTGGCCACTAAGCACCATAGAAGTTAATCTCATCATTTGAGCACCATCTATTCCCTCCAGGGATTGATATCGGGACTTCATCATTTCATCAAAACTCCCCAAAATTGAGTCCTCTGGTGTGCATGTATCTGTACTGAGGGGGTTAGCCTCAGAAGTCTTTGCTACAAAAGACTTGTATAAATTGAAAGAATATTTTACTGCATTGACTTTCTCTTGTAGAGTCCCCACCAGTTGCTTGGTTACCTCCAATGTGAGGTCAAGCCTGGAGTGTTGGGTCCTCACAAAATCAAATGATTCATCCCCTAGAATTCTGAATTTAGAAACCATTTCCTCTCCCAGGCCGAGGAGCTCTTCAAGCTCTACCTTCCATGCTTGATAATTTTCAATATCACCCTCCCACAGGTCAATAAGAGTCTCTACATGGTGTAGAACATGTCGGGTTGCATATAAATCTGGGAGGGTGGATACCAGGAAACGTTGAGTGTTTCCTATTTACAGGGCAACCCACTGATCAACCGCCTGGGCCTTCTTCATTATTCGCAGGGAGTGTATGTCACTCTGCGGTAGATCTTTAGATGTGGAAGCCTCTAGAGGAGTGACGTTGATAGGTTGAGATAGCTTGGTAAACAACCCCATAAGGTTTGCATTTTTTTCCTTTTCTATTTTTTGCCTTTGGGCCTCTTTTTCATAACGGGCCTCCACTGCCCTAGCTACCTCCTTCAGCAAGTCCACCTTGCCCTTTTTTCACCTTTTTCCCAGTGATACCTCTGCAACATTGTAATCTCCAGGCTCTCTGGTTGCTTCATCGGCTTCTGGGGGAGGTGTCGCCACAACGGCAACTGTTTCTCCACCTGGCCCGGTTTGAAGAGTATGAACCATCCGGGCTTTCTTGGCCTTTGGTGGGGCCTGGATGTGAGCCATCATTTCGGCTAGGGAGAGAGGAGTTTTGGGAGTGGACAGAGCCTTTCTTTTTCTTCTCTCTACTAACAACTGAGGTGGCAGGGGTGGCTTATTTGCCAGAGTCTATTCTCTTTGTTCTTCCCCAGTGCCCCGCAGCTGCTGCTCCTTAGTGGTGTGGGCCTCATCCATCCCTTTTCCTATGTCTTTTTCTTTATCAGTAATATCCTCCCCAGCAACATCCATCTCCTTAGCCTTGTCCTCTGTATCTATTGCTTTGTCTGGACTTCTGTTGGCTTCTTCGGTGATTTCCTCTTCGTGTTGCTCTTCTTGTTGCTCGGCAGCTGCCACTAGGGCTTCTTCTTCTATCAGCCCATCCTTTGGAAATAGTAGAGGTATTGGGCCGAGATTCAAAGTTTGGGCCGCAATAATTACTTGCCCAAAGGTCACTCTTGGGAGTGGTGCTTGGAACGTGGCGGATGGGGTTATAGTTATTCCTGAAGAACTGGTTCCCCTAGCAGATGTCATTTGTTCATTCTGCCTTTATTGGTCCACCCCCAGATTATGCATCTCCGGAGCCTTAGAGACAATCTCTGGCTCTGGTTCCCTTTCCTCTATCTGTTCTTCCTACTCCTGCGCAGGCTCTTGTTCTGTAGCTTCCTGTTTCACAGCTAGGACTTCTACCTCTATTTTTCTGGTGTCCCCCTGCAGGTTCTCGAACTCATCGGTTGTAAAGACATCAAATTCCTCCTGCGAGGGAGGACTAGCTAGGACTTTGATAGGCTCTATTTCTTTTTCTGGCTCTGGGGAACTGGAAGAGAGGATCTCTACTTGTGGGGTCTGGGACGTATTCAACCCCAGCTCTACCTTAGGCTTTTGGTTAAGCCTCTTCTTCCTTCGGGTAACTAAGGGTGGACCCGCATCCCTTATCGCTACTTGTTCTGTTGGATCCACCCCCATCGCCTTCACCATTAAGGCTGCCAACGACGGGGAGGAAGGGGGATGAATTGGCTCGACCATGAGTACTGGAGTGGCCAGCTGTGTGATTAAATTCTCCCTCATTTGTTGGGAGGATGCCACTGATTGCTTTATTTGTTCTTTTATGGGGACTTCTTGCATAGGAGGGGTTGTATCTATTCCTTTTCCTTTATCTACTCCCTGTGAAGAAGTCCCGGCCCATGAAGTTAATTTTGGTACTGGTTGGGCTGCTCAGCGGGTACTTCTAGGGCACACCTTCTTGAAGTATGTGTGACTTCACTCGACCACCTCTCAGGTGAAGTCCTCAATTGTTGGCTCTTCCTGGGCATCCCAATTTACCGGTGGGAGGATCATTGTATCGATCCCCTTTTCCTTGTACTGGGGATCGATCATGAGGCCAGTGTCTGAGTAGTCCTTCGGGAACCTCTAGAGCTTCAACCTTTCCATCATGCCTACCATCATCCTGACGTAGTGCCAGCTCCACACCTCCATGTCATCCTGGCAATCTTCCCAGAAATCCTCTATATGGTAGTGATGGGGCTCTGAAGCCCAGGGAAGTGCTGCTGCAATCTTGCCGTGTGGATCAAAATTTTTCTGCGCCAAGTAGAATTCTTCCAGGTTGTAGCTTTTAAGCTCATTATCCACCTCTTTTGCGGCGGCCAGGCTGCATGAGTAGTTCTCACAGGTGATTGGGAACGGAATATTGGTTACCTTTTTTTAAGGCAAAGAGTGCATGCAACTCCATTATCTGCCTGCAGTATTCCAAGAGAACGATCTTGTCCCCACAGTGCTTGGGCAACAAGTAGGGTTTCTCGGAGAAGCCGGTGACCCTAATATAAGTGTGCTATTGGAATTAGATGTAATAATGTCTATAACTCTAGATCAAATTCATCGCCTCTGTGGATAGGTGGTATGCTGCGTCCCGGGTCGGTGTGAGCAGGTGATAGTAAATGAATGCATCGTTGACTTGGCAAAAACTTGGAAAGCTGGCCTCCCACTGAACCTGTGGGAAATGGTCCCACAGTGCCTTTTGTTCTTTGCCAATCCTGAGCACGTCATCTATAAGTAGCCCATGGGCGTGGGGCCTCTGCTGCGCCAGGGCCCAGAAAACATAAGACGTCATGTAAAATTTCTTTTTCCTGGCCAATTGGAGGAACTGGAAGTCAACGTGGTTCAAAATTATAGCTGCCCAGTCAAAGTATCCTCCCTTGGTGGAGATTCTGAGGAGGAAGTAATACATCCATTTAGCAAATTCTTGGGTAGAGGGCTACCCAAAGACCCAGACCAATGCTATCATTCCCATCTAAATGCTCTCTTTGAACTTGGACCTGGGAATTTCTATCTTCATCCTCTTAGGGTCCCTCTTCAAAACCTTGAGCCAGTGAGCATTCATGTATATCTGGGTGGCCTCCTCCAACTGCGTGAATTGGGCCAAGGCATCTGACCTTGTAATCATAGAAGACTTGTCAAATTGAGGGATCCCCAGACCTGCCTGGAATGTGTCAGGGTCGAGGGATACCAGAGGAGTAGGGTACCCGGTGGGTTCTGTGGCTGTGAGCATAATAGCCTAAACAAAAGAGTTGTAATTGGTGGCCAGTGTTAGAATAAGCTCCATAGATTGTACAGATCACGGGAAATAAGCCACCTTAAGGATTCCAGAGTCCCTGACATTGATGGCCAGCTGGTCTCCAGCCTATCGCTGGATGTACATCATTTTCACTAAGGCCTGCATTTTTGGCCATGTCCTGATGCTGGTGTCGGTAATGAGTTTAACCTTGGACTCAATCTTTGAGCCCATGATAACATTGTCCTGCACAAACTTCATGGTTAGGGGCAACTTCCCCAGGGCCCTTTCCATTTTGGATTTAACAGCCGCTCTGGTAGCCGTCGCGGAAGGTAACTCTAGACTTTCGGGTGGTGAGGATGTAGATGCTTCAGACATGTTTGGAAGCGTACTCCAAAAACCTATGAGGCAAAGTGACCATCAGAATTTATTAAAAAATAAATACTCCGGGGTCTAGAGATCTTACCACCATGATGCCTGCTTTTCGTGAAAAGTTAATTTCATTCAAAAAAACCTGAAAAGCACACGCATTACATGAACTTAAGATTTTGACTGAACATCCAGGTCTAGAAATTTTATTGCACTTGGTGAAGACATGGGATGGATGATGGTAGGAGACTTGGAGGCCAGAGAAGTAACCATTTGTGAGAATGTGCAAAAAGGCCAACCGTCAAGCCCACGTGGGCGCCACGTGTATAGGTAATAAATAGGAGTTATGGCGATGACAGGGGAGCCAACTGTCTGAACACACAAAAAGTGAAGGCCACTTGGATGGATTTAAATGTGTGCATGGGACATAAATGAGACCCTAGCTGGTTTTACGGAGGAGAGAGAAAATTGCCTATTTGAAACTAGCCGAGAGCCGAGTTTCAAATAGGTGGTATTCTGCTCTGAAACGAACTCACAAGTGGAAAACCAGTGACACATGCAACTCGACCATCTTTCTAAGATGTCTAGAAGGATATACAAAAGATACACATGAAGAGCCAAGGGATATATACACAGGGAACAGAAGGATATATAACAAATATACATTATAATTTACACATATACACCACGGAATGACATCAGTAGGAAACCAGGAAAAGCACAAAATATATACATCTTTCTACACTATTTACAATCCAACCACACCAGCACAGAGGGTGGACAACCCTCTGGCAGGGCCGACCCACCAACGGGTGGCGAAACTAGAAAGAGAAAGTGAACAAAACTGAAAGACAACAAAAATGGAGAGGGAACACACCAGACAGACGAAAAAAATAGTGGGAAAAGAGACACCAACCTAAGAATGCCGAAAGGAGGAGGAAAGGAGTTATCGCGGAAGCTCTGCAATAGCTACGGCTACCAAATGATCACAACCCGCCACTATGAAGCACTCACAATCGCTTGAAAAAGATGAAAGTATTTAGCACTGATTATCGTTAATTCTCTGCAAATCGCTCTGAAATCGCTCTGAGTGCGTGAGTGTTTTAATCGCGATAAATGTGAAAATGATAGATAACTTCTATTTATACGTGCAGTAAAAAGGTGATCCACCTCCTTCCAGCAATCTCCAGATAGGCAAGTCTCTGGACCCTGGGCCCGGGGATTCCCCACGATGATCACCTTAAGAACATTGTGGTGAAGAATCCCAGAGTCTGGAGTCTGGCTCCCAACAAAGAACAACCTCTGGGACCGGGGGTTGGAGACGAGAAACCAACCAAACAAAATATGACAGTGGGGAAGAAAACCCCAGAGAAAGAAAACAAAAGGAGAAAGACAAGGCAAGAACCCCAAGAAAAAATAACAAAAAAAAAAAAAGGGGGGACCCAACATTTTGCACACAAAATGTAGGGACGGGGATGCAGGACATAACAGAATCCAAGGGGTGATCTTCAAAACAAAATTAGAAAATAGTAGTAGGCTCTTTCATAATTTCCATATATTTATTATAAGTAGTCCTATTGTAAACTATAGATTTGATTCTATTAGTATTCTGATGCTTCAAAGTTGACATATGGAAGAACTTGGTGTTACAATCACCACATTGAAGCTAGAGATCTCTCAACCTTTATTTCCAAAAATCCTCCTCCTTAGCAATAACTTTATGGAGTTTAGAGAGAAGATATTTCGTGATCAATTAATTTTGGATCAACACTATCCCCTTGTACCAAGTGTTGAAGATCATCAAACTCACTTTTAATACACTTTTTAGATAGGAAAATATAGAGAAAAGTATATTTAGTCTATTGGAGAACATTAGATATATTAGTAGCAAGTTTTTTAACAACTCAATACATAGAATAACCATCAAAATTATTACTCTACCACTCCTAGACCTAATTTATAAGATCTAGATAGAGGATCCATGTCTTCTCAAAACTAAAAGGAAATTTATTTGCATGCTAAGGTGAGGTCATAACTATCTCCTTGACTATTATTAATTTGTTTATTTATGCAATATCGCACTCGTGGTTATCTTGACTTTGTATGCCTCGATGCTGGTGTACCCTTGCAATATCAACCTGAAACAATGTTTAGGTAATCTCAGCTTCAAGACCTTGATGCTTACATTGGTTTCCTACATTTTATCTGATGAAGATCATACTCATATCCTTTTGATTGCAATGGCACCAGTAAGGGTTGTATTGACTCCAATGTCCCAAATACTCAATGATGAAAAACCAGCTAAAGGAATCAGTGACTAGATTCACATCATAGACTGCATATCATCTTAGGCCCTCATTTCATGTTGGTGTTATATTATTGGAGAGCTATCCTTAATCCTTCACTGAAGCATTCAACTACATTCATCAGCCTATGGTCTAATCCATAATCTCAAGGATATATGCTTGCAATAAGGTGTCAGAATCTTTATCAATTGATCATACAAGGGAGATGAACTGTTATGCTATCACATAAGACATATAATAAATAGTTTTAGATGGTACTACAACTTACATCAGAAAAAACATTAGGATAGCGTTAGAAATACAATGACAAGAGAAATATTCATGATGAGCAGAAGCAACAAGATACATCTCACATAGAGCTTCTATTTACGATACATGAATGAACCAACCAGCATATGAAAGCAATATGATACAAGATGAACCAATCATTTTCACTTAGAGAAGTTTTTTCTAATTTCTACATTTGAAAAATGAAAATGATTTGAAAATGACCCTTTTGACCCCTTATATAGGCTTGGACCTAATTTGACCTAATTTTCAACTTACTCTGATTGACATGAAAATTGCACCCCTAGATATTTTGACAATTCTCAATCTATTTCGAGATCAAAATCAAAATCTAACATCACTCTGCTAGTCAAAATTTCAATTCAAAATTTTAGCCAAATGCAATTTATTACAGACACAATCCTTGCCAAATTCATCATCAGTCCCCTTCCCCATCAATCAATCCAAACAAACTTAACCTAAATCCAAGTGAGTCAACCTTGGTCAACTCTAGTAAAATCTTGGTCAAAATTGGTCAAAAGGACCTTGACTCAAGCTCGAGTAAAGTTCTCCATCATGTGTTTCAAGTACAATGCTTTCTATCAATAAAATTTTTTGCAATCAAGCTTGTCACCCTAACAATATTTTAATTTTGATCTCGAGGAGGCAACATCAATATATCAACAAACTGAATTTTAATCGACAAACCTCATTGCTAGGGGCATCTTAGCTTCATAAAAAAATCCTTATCAAATTGAGACTTAAAATTATTCCTACACAAGTGATCTCATCACTTCACATTGAGTCACTTGGATAGACATCTAACCTAGTTGAATCTCTAGGGGCATATCGGTTCCATTGCATCACATCATTCTTATAGTGTTTCCTAATCAAGCGATTGGCTTCATCAAGAATGATATCAAGTCAATTATCTTGATCAGTCTATCAAATGGAAATAAATCTCATCACACCACATTAGGTTGATTGGTCATTTAAACCAATCCAAAAATTTCAAAATCTGCTTTGGGACAGATATTCAGTTTTATCGGTTTATATTAAGCTGAGTATTTCAGTCTCTCTATCGATCAAGTTCAGAGCTGATATCTTCCATCTCTCTATCATTCTTCATTCAATCAAGTCTGAAGCTGATATTTTAAGTCTCTCTACAAATATTCACTCAATCAATCTTGGAGAAGGTATCTTCAATCTTTAATTAATCTTCATTCAACCAAGTTCAGAATCGGTTGTAATCAGGGATAGTTTCATCACTTCACATCAATCTATTCTTGCTTTATCATCAAATTCTCTTTGAATCAATGCGCTTCTCACACATTGATTCAAAGAGGGGAAAATTTAATCACTTAAAATTGGTCTAGTAAACCTACAACTCCTAACTTAATTAATTGGCCTTAGAATTCCTAAAATCTAAGGCATTCACTGCTAGGCCTTAATTATGAATGAAAACCCTAATAATCCCCCTTGCATGATTATACCAAGTTTCTAAATCAAATCATCACCTTAATCCTAACCCAATCTTGAAACTTTATTTAATCACTATATATTGAACACTTAATAAAGGTTCTTGCACTTTTTTTAGATAAACCCATTCACACATTGGTGTGCACATCCAATATTTGATTAAAAGGTGATTAAAAGGGGATTTACCAAATAAAAAAAACTTTTGACCAAATAAAATTCAATCACTTGGATCAACCTCTCTTGTATTGAATCTCAACCACTCACCCCTTTTGCCCCTTAATCTCCTTCACTCCCACCAAAACACTACCTAACCTCTTAATCTTAGCCATTCTCTTTCCACCTCTTTATCTCAGCCATCCATTTTGAGGATATTTCTGTAAAAGGGGTATCTCTTTTTTGTTGGGTAGGATGCATTTTTGAAGTCATATTATAATCACATTTTGATTCTAGAGTATTCTTACTGTAGAAGAATATCTTCACTAGTCTAGACTAGCATTTGCATTATAACTAGATAGCTTAATCTTAGTTTAATTTCTTATTATTTGATATATGTTGTTATAAGTAATACGAATTTAGTCTAATACTAGTTCATACATTATCTTAGTTTCATTTTGCATATCATCTCTATGATTTGAGAGAAAATAATGCAAGTTCATGCATCATGCTCATTTTGAATCTTTCATTTTGGAGTAGTCTAGTCATTGATTCTTGTGCCAAATTGATGAGCATTTACTAATAATCAAACTCACTTCATCTAGGAAGCAATAAGATGATTTTGGGGGTTTTTGCACAATATTTGAGTTAAAATTGATGATTATTAACCCCTAAGTTAATGGTTTATTGAGTGTAGGTTGTTGTAGGTTAGAACCACATTTAAACCACATAGATACTTGTAGATGCTTTGATTAAATAAGCATGGGAAAGGGCTCAGACCTGGTTATAGAAAAACCATAAAGAAAAAATGTAAAACCACTATATTATGAGAGAAAAATGTCTCTCAAGGAATGAAGAACATCTCTGTAACTAGGGTTTCCCTGTACAACCATGTTCTCCCATGTGACTCAAAGGGAATTCCCATTAATGACATCCTCTTCTCCTGGGGCCTTAATTAGAAATAAATTTACTAACTTTAAAGACCCAGCCAAACATGGAACCACACATTCTATTCACCGTTTCATTGTTGATCCCAGGGCGAGTTCACTGATTGTTCACCCAGTTATAGAGGAACCCAAGATCACCCTGCTGCAGGCCAAGGATGGAGAAAAGAATCCAACCCAACCCAGCCCTAAATCCTTTAAGAAAGCAGTGAGAAATGAATGAATATTTCTGGAAGGTTCCCATTTCCTCTCAAGTTATGCCTAAATATCTGCCGCCAGTGAAGGAGATGGAGGTAAGGTTCCTGTCCCTCCCAAACTTATTATTCAGCCAAATCCTCTGATGAATGTTGTCATAGAGAAAGAGAAAATTAGACTTGGAGATTCTTCTATTTTCATTGTTGTTTTAGATGTCTCTAAGGTTCCCTCTAGAAATTATCTCAATGATTAGTTTCAAAAAATATGGGGACAAAATATGGGTTTTCAATTTCTTATTGTAGAGTGCTCCAAAAAAGTGTATTTCCTATGTTTTTTTGTTACCCCAAATCACAGTGAGCCTTTGTCGACCAGTAGTTTTGGAGGGTTGGCCCTTGCAAATTTTGTGTCATTTGCTAATCACTCAAAGTCACCCAAAATGAAGTCTTGGCGTTATCTAGCCCCAAATGGTTTATTATTGGCATCTCCTTCCCTATCTATTGAATCTCCTACCCCAAACTCTTGATCATGTGGGTAGGGTTACAAAAATTGACCAATGAAACATTCTCATCCTGAATACCAATGTCAAAGACCTCATTTCTGTCAAAATAGGTATTGATATATGTTACCCAAAATTTTACATGCGAGAGAAAAAGTAAAATTTGCATAAAGAAACATCTCTTTGACATTACTGTTCAGCCAATGCAAAAGAAATACATTGCTATTACATTCATATTATCATATTATATTTGTACTCTAAGTTTTGATCAAATTCAC
>MU224185.1:343783-370896 GCA_018584345.1 Thuja plicata
GGTATTCCTAAATCTACATCTTCATTCATAGGATTCTGTTATAAATGTAACAAGAAAGGTCATAAAGCATATGAATGTAAGTCTAAGATGAAACAACCAAAGAAGGAAACCTACATGGACAAATACTGTCCTACATGCAAAATGAATGGGCACACAACTCTTGAATGTTGGAAAAATAAAAAAAAATCATGGAAGCCTAAAGGTCAAGAAACTCCTTATCAACCGAAGAGAATCGGTAATCAACATGTATGGGACTACAATACTTGGACAAATTGTACAACATGTGGAAGATATGGTCACATTGATGAAAACTGTATGAGATAATGAACTAGAAAGTCTAGAGGTTGGACAAACCCCGGAATGGCATGCTTACACTGTCTTAAAGTTGGTCATCTCAAGAAAGACTGCAGAGACCAAATGACAAAGACAAGCACATAGCCCAATGGAAACACCATTGAAGACAACCAAAGGGATAGAGACAAAATGTGGAGAAAAGTTTCAAGAAATGATGAAGCTGGAATGAGAAATACAAATGGTGACACTCCATCCAGTGGATCTGGTGAAATCACCAACCCCACGTAAGTAGAACAAGTATGGAACTGCATTAGCACATGCTATTACTTTACAATAGTTCTGTAATATGTTGATATAATTCCAAATTAGCATAAGGAAGATGCATCATGGTTGTACTTTCTGAAATATGTGATAACTATTCTTTTGGGCATATATACCAAAACCCGTTGGTATACACTCTAAGTTAATACTGGCTACATTTATCGAGATGCGTCGGTTAAAAGAAAAATTTGCAAGTATAAAATGACCCTCGTCGGTAAACAAGCATATGAGCAAGTTGTCAGTGATACTGAAACCTGTCGATAAAATCAAAGTGAACAGCGACTAATCTGAAATGTTGTAAGTGTCACCGATGGAAATAAAGTCTTCACCAATGAACTTAGTCTTTATACACTGAGGAGTTGGTAAGCATTTATGGCAGGCATTTTAGAGCAATGGCTATAAATAGGGCATCAGAATGACTCATTTTTCATGACACCTAGAGAAGAGCGATGAAAGGCAATTTTCAAGCAGAAAGAAACCAAGCTATAGAGTGATCATGACTCAACCCCTAGTACTCCAAAGCAGTTCAGAGATCTTTGCAAGCACAAATTGTAAGTTCTTCAAGACCGACAACTCCATTTTTACGCATTTAAAGAAGCCCTAAATTTTCTAAAAATGACATCGACTTCACAAACCGTGAAATCTAAGAATGATAAGAATGCATAACAACAAGTTATGGTTGGATGAATCGAAGGCAATAACCCAAGATGTAATCCATGCGATCACCAGTTACCCCATAATTGATAAAGTAAAGGAACTGAAGCATCCACTGAAGGTAGAGATCAAAAGGATGACAGGAGCCAAATGGGATGGCTGAGGATTGAAGGTAACAACAATAACCAATGATGAGATTAAGTTTGGTGCATGTGTTTTGGGTTACAAATTCTTCTAGGAAAGCAGATTAAACAACATAGCATCAGGTGCAGTGGACACAACCTATAAAATTGTGAAGAAGGGTACACAGTTGGACTTATCTGAGCTACTCCCAAATCAGTTGAAGGGAAACCTAAAGACATTCATGAATGCTAAGTCAAACACTTGTAAGTTTGGATCTCTAATAATGTGTATCTTCTTCTATTTTCAAGAAAATTTACCATCGGTAGGAGATGTGAAATGGGATAGCACTAAACCAGTCACCATGAAAATCAGTGAGCACATAGCTGTACTTGGAGATAACTTTGAAACTGTCATGGATGAATACTTCAATGTATTCAAAGACCAAATGCAAAAGAGGGTAAGAATCCCTAAGAAACTCATCGAGAAATATAAGGATGAGATATGCTTCATGGTTGACATAGATAATACTTACATAAAACCTGTTGTAGCAAGGACAACATGGTTACAACCACAGGAATACAAGATCAACATTGATCTTGCAAGAAAGGCAATTGATGCCTTAATCAATGAAGCATTGGACAAGAATCAACCAAGGTTTGGCACATATGAAGAGGCTAAGACACGAATTAAATTAGGCCTAGTTGTCAAGAGGATAGTCAAAAATAAAGACAAGATGGTAAAGAATCTCAAGAAGATTTTGTCAGTAACTGAGGAAGAAGATAAGGAAGGTGATGAAGCTGAACAAGAGGAGGAAACCGAAGAACAATTATTTATCGGTAAATATGAAGAAAAGAATGACTCAAAGGAAACAGAGTCGGATTCACCACCTCCTCCACCATCTAAGAAACCAAGGACAACAACTTCTTCAAGGACTAAAAGCCAAACATCCAAAGAATCTACTCCTTCACCTCTGAAGAAAGGAAAAGTCAGGAATTACAAGAGGAAAGCTCTCGCACCAAAAAGAGGTCAAAACAAGAAAGGAAGGAAATTCATCAAAACTTGAGAGGACATAGAAGACACTGAGAAAGATGAAGCCATAGAGGCAAAAAATGTCAAGGAAAAGAACTTGACACTATTGATGACATTTGTGTTTATATCTAGCAAATTCTGGATCTATTACAGATCCACACATTAGAAAATGGAAGAAACTAAATCAAGATGATCATAATAAAGTTGAAGAAGCCATGATAACTAAAATGTAAAACTTCAAATATGTATCAATGCAATTTGAAGGAAGTTATATACCAAGGGAACTATTGGATAGATTATCCTCCCGTTGGAAATTTTCATTGAAGAATGAGAAAGAGATCAGAGAGAGAGAGAGAGTACTTTTTTCTCTAATGCCACCTGAATCTAAGAAGGTAGAGATAGATGAGATGATGGAGAAACACAGCAAGGAATTCTCACCAAAGCTGAGGGCATATAAGTTTCTTGAAGGCAAGTTAATTGAACTTGAAAAGGACATCATCAAGAAATGGTGCAAAATCATGAGCATACCTATTGAGGAGGTAAGCCCCGACAAAGACCTTCAACAACATGATGTTGACAAGGAAACTAAAGATGATACATGCATTGAGTTAGATAAAGAAGAGGATGATACAATAGGGAACAAGACTGCAGATGTTGCAGATGAAACATGGGATGATACCACAAATAAAAACATTGTGGATACTAATGTCATTGATATTACTGATGACCCAGCAAATGAAATCAATAAGGATGAAGATTTATCTGTTACAAAAGACACAACCGATGAACAGGACACATCAATTGATACCTTCACAAGTGAATATTCCAGGAAACATTCCTATATTGATACAAGCTATCAATATCTTTCAAGAAACAAGAAAATCACCTGAGAAAGACACTCCAAAGGATGCAGGAGAAGAAGTTAACAAAGACAACATCGATGGTCAGCAAGACATCAGAGACACTCAAGATGTAACTGAAACTAAAAAGGTTACTAAAGGAGATTAGGACAAAGATAAGAGACTCAAGACAAGAATGAAGAAACCAAGACAAATGATGCAAAGGACACCAATGAAGGAGACAAACCAAAAGATGGTACTCCTGAGAAAATAGACAAGAGTTCTACCGACAATGCTAAGGTGAATATGGAGACATCTGCAGACACCCGATGAGCTGAAACTGATGCCAAGCAACAAAATGATGCACAACAAGTCACATCATTAAGCACAATAGAAAATGATGAGAAATTGGCAATGTTCTTCCATTCTACCGAGTCATAGAAGAAGAAGAAGAAGACAAAGAAGAAAAAGTTAGAGGTTACACTGGATGAAATCATTGAAATACCAAAGTTTGATCCCTGTACACTTGACATTGATGCATTACAAGAATATGGAGAGATATGCCAAAGGAAGGCATTGCAAGAGAAGCTAAAGAAATAGCACAGGGACTCCATGGTACTAGAGACAACAAGGGACATACTACATCAAATTGTACCCAATGTTGACATTGATCAAAACAAGCCTATACTTGATCAACTGGCTACCCTCACTGATGCAATCACAACTTAGAACATTGATGCTGAGAAGGCAATTGAGGAGAGAGCCAAAATAAAGTACCAACAAAAGCTAATAGAGAACATCATCCAAGAAGTGGCAGTAAATAAGATAAAGCTATCAAAATTCATATCTGAATTAGACCCCATCATATCTGAAGCTATAACCTTAATTCAAAAACTGAGTACAATAGAGAAGTTCACTAAAGAAAATAGTGACAATATAGAAAAGCTAGATGCATATCTAGCAAACAGTGCTAGTATCTTAACCACAGATGGAGACAATACAGTCAAACTGCATTATGAGAAGATAATTGAGGTAAAAAGGTTAAAGAAAGAGCTATGGGAAGTAGAAACACATTTCAGAGAAGAAGTAACCGAGCTACAATCTCAACTTCTACCAAATATCACACTGCTCCAACAACATATTAGTTCTGCAAGGCAACTGATAGGAACTCCCGAGATGTCTGTAGCAAACAACATCTATGATATGCATTCAAAGATCACACTTGAGCACATGGCTCTAGAGAACCTCAAAGAGCAATGGGAGAAAATGATGGAGGACATGAAGTCTTCACATTCCCATATTTTTGATAAGCTCTAAGGTAAAATGACCTTTTCCCTTAATATCAAATAAAGGGGGAAATGATATAAGTACAAAATAAAAAGGCAAAATGTTATGTACATACCTTAAGATAGGAAAATGGTAGATATGTATATGTATATTCATAAATGGAAAATCATATGAAGAAGGAAAAGATATCATATGTACAGATATAGGGTAAAAGCACAATAATCTGTCACCCTTTTACAAAGGAAAAGGTTAACAACACCAAAACTGTAAAACTTCAAGGATATAAAAGTCACATTTCTGTTGAGAATTTGAAGATGATGTAAACTGAAGAAATGTGTGAAATAGGATGAATTATATGCCTATAATTTTTTTTAAAAAAATTGAACCAAAATTAATATGTTTTTTTGAATTTTTTAGGTCTATTTTTCATGTCCTGAAAAATACTATAAATCAAGGAGTTTACTTCCCGCCAAATCATTATAAGTAAAACATTGTTTTTTCCTCCAATTTCAGAAGATATTTTAGATGACATATATAGCTAGTGCAGAAAATAAGAAAGAAGTCTTTTCCATCCATAGTTTTCCCGTTATAAATTTTCAAAGTCAAACTTACCTGAAATCAACAGTTTTTGTCTCCTGCCACTTTTCCCCTATCAAAACTATACCAAAAAACAAATAAATTACATATTATTGAAGAGGACTCTCTTTTCTAGTGTTTTCTATGATTTTAAATTTTTTTTCAATTGATTTATCATTTTTTTATATTTTCTGAATCAACGACTGCTTGATTGCTAAAATACCTACTTTCAATAGTTTTTAATTAAAATAGACCATGTCTAATTAAAATACTATAAAATCTATATGAGGATATTCTTGACTTTGATCTCTACAAAAGGGTATTTTTGTATTTTTTTAAAAATATCATTAAAAAGACTAAGAGTTATTGAAATGTCACTTTTTCTGAAATAATTTTATTTCTATGGTAATTGGACTCAAAATGGTATAAAACATACATTTAATAGACATTTCCAATTGTAAAAGTTAAAGAACTTATCTAAATTAGCTAGAATGAATCTAGCTAGACCATATGTTTGACCAAAATTAATTTTTAGTTAGAAATACTAAAATTCAGTTGTGTTGATAAGTCAGCCTAAAAGGTGATAGATTATTGTGCTTTTACCCTATACCGGCATATACATAGGGGAGTCATTAAATAACTAAGGATTATATATGTTGTATATAATTAACATTTTGTTAGTATTTTGCACATATCAGCTTTTGATACTAATGTCAAAGGGGGAGATTGATGGAATTAATTTGTCATTATTATACAAACAAAAATTTCAGTAAGCCAACACCAAAAGACAAGAAAGAGAAAACCGAAGATCAGATTAAGAGATCACCAAAGATGACTAAGTACAGAGAGAACCGATGACACAAGTTAGTGTGTAAACCAAAAATCACAAAGCAGAAAGAGAAAGTGGAACCCGACAGAGGAACCCAAAATGCAAGTTACAATGCAGACTAACAAGACAGATACAGTACAATCGACAGACAAAACTGAAAGACACTCAAAGCATGACTGACAGACAAAACCTAAATTTATTTGTAGCCCGCAAAAAGTGGATCTGACTTCCATGTTAGATAAAGCAAGTGTATTCTATTTATAGGATATTTAATTGTTTTAAATCCATTTCTTTAGGGACAAGATACATGAATGTAAGTGCTTTAATCAGTCTAACTAATTTAAAACACATAGCCTAGGAGATCTAGGTATAAGTTGTAAACTTGATCTTAGAGTTAACATTGTTTTTATCATAACTTGATGAAGTCAATCCATCTATAAATAGATGATGCAATAATTCATTAGAATGTGTGTGTAATAAATAAAAAGAGAGAGGAGAACAAAATGAGCACATCTATGGATTGAATTGAGAGTTTCAAGAACCAGAACATAAAAAGAAGGATTTGGTTAGTAGAACCAAGAACAGAAGAAACTGATAATCAGAGGTGTTATTCAATCATAGTTAAGGTGATAATCTTTCTATGTGAACTACATAGGATCTGTATCAACAATAAGAGATTGCATCTACCAAGTCAATTTTTAATTTGCTATCATTCTAACAAGTGGAGCAAAGTGTAAAAATCCTTTCAAGGAAGGTGGATTTAATAGTCCAACATCAAATCTCTTAACTGAGTGCACACTTAACACTGTTGCTAAATCTCTTAACAGAATAGACTTTAACAGGTCTCCACCAATACTCCTAATAGGGTAGATCATCAAAAGTGATAAAATTGTAAGCCTTAACCGGCTCCCTTCCAATCTATAGATAGTGAAGTTTTGTGGGTGCTATCCCCACCACAATTTTTACTTCCTAACAGGAGTTTTGTGCGATATCATATCTTGTGTTATGTGTCAATTACTTTCATGAATGTTTCTATGAATGATTCACATGTTTATTAATGTTATGAATTGATATAACTCACATCAAGATAGTTTAGATTAGATTGAATGGAAATGCAATTGATTACAAAGGTTAATTGATTAAAGGAGACAAAAAATTTTAGAGGTACTGATTCACCCCTCCCCTCTCATTACATAGTTCCCATTAATGCCAACATGATGAATCATGTACATGTTCTAAACTGATCTGAAACATACCACTTCAATAATATGCAAAAGATGCAAGAAATTTCTATTTTATCTAAATACAAAATGATACATTATGCTACATCCCCTTGAGACTAAAGCTTGGAACCAACACTTGGAATCCAAAACTTCTGAACCCCTATAAGAGAGAAAAGAAGGAGATAAATAGAAGAAGTAGAACCCTAGGAAAGAGAACCATCTGAAACCTATCCCCCTTCATCAATATGATGCATTGCAACCTCCTTTTCTTGAGCCAAACAACTGATTGATCTTTCTCCAAAATATCAAGAAAATATTTGATCTAATTTAACTTTTTGATCCCAAAAATAGTCCTTCCCGCCAAGCTGAAAACCTCCTCCATACTCCATGTTGATCATGTCCTGAAAGGAAACCACCGATCTCTAGGGATGATGGAAAATAGTGTCTTAATTTAAGGTAGAGAGGACAATAGCCAAAATTAGGGTTTGACAAATCTGTAAGTCTTTACTAGAAACCCCAATTGTCACTTCTCATAAATGCACCATTGAGCTTCCCAATCCATGTCCAGACACCATCCCTCAGATACGCAGACATAACCCATAGAATTAGATTTAATAGTTGTTTCTCTACAGTACACAACAAGCTCCACCACTCTCAAAAAACCTTGAGAAAGGATTTAAACATTTGAAAATTAGTTACAATGGCCAACTCCCTGGCACGAGGCCCCTATTAATGGCTGAGATCACACTAATACATTTGAGGTCATTTTTTGACCTTTAATTGGTCAAATTTTCTACCAAGATTGGTTGAATGATCCAAAAATGGTCTTGTCGCTATTTTTCTAGTCAAAATTTGACACATCATTGTTAAGGTCGAATGTTCTACGCCAATTTTGGTGGAAATTGACATCTTCAATTGGCAAGTTTATTCAATGAACTTTTGACCAATGTATGTCAAAATGTTTGGGCAATCCTACCAGGATGCCAAACCTATGACGCTAAATTTTGACACAAAATAGTTGATATGTAGACCTGTCTTGGTGAGGGTTTTGACCAAAGTTTGTCAAAAGTTTGAACAATATGGAATATTAAAAAAAACACCTAAAGATAAATATCCGGAGTAATCACCAACGACATCCTGGTCGATGATTAGTCTAGATATTTTTCTTCAGGTGTTACTTTTCATTAATATATATGGATGTGTATTTTGTTATGTTACTTTACTATTAGCATAATGGTTTATTATGAACTTATTTGACGCTGGTTACTAGCTGTTAAATGAGGCAACTACAAACTTTTTAATAGATTTTCATAATTAAACAAGAGCTCTATAGAGCTATAGTCCCGCCTTGTGCAAGAAAGGATAAGTATAAAGCATTGTAGGATTTGTTTGAAGATAAGAAAATATAATAAACACATTTGTCTATATGGTAAAAACAAAAGTGATGATTACAAATTCAATGTTGAACATTGTGCTCAGTAAATGTTCTGACATTGTCTGCTGCACAATGCAAATCTTGACTATTTTCAATTGCTGATTTGAAAAGATGAAAAAATGAAACCAGAATAATTAACATAATTAAAACATTAGTCTTCTAGTATAGAGTTGAAGAGGATGTCAATGTAGGAGTCCAGTCTTTGTGCATAGATGAAAAAGTAAAACTGTTCCAAATGATACATGTTGCAAATAGTAACTATTACAAAATTTCACAAAACTTAACGTACATATTGTGACCATTGTTGAATCTTGCTGCAGATATTGTAATAAAAGTTTAGAGAATTAATTGTTAGATATTGTAATGTGGAGAGAGAAATAACATTGTCTATGAGGAAATTGAAACCTAACATGGAAATGTTTGATGAAGTTGTCCAAAAAACTAATGTATGTCCAAAAATATGAACTTATATAAACAAAGTCTAAAGAAAAAATGTAATTGAAGAAAAAAAAGCAAGGGAACCAAACAAAAAATGAAAGAAAGAAACAAAGCTAGAGATCAACATTCAATCATTTAAGTGCTCATGGTGTTGTCCATTGACTGAAAACCATCAATTTGTTTTAATCTAAGTTTTTGTACTAGATTGTGTTATTGCCCAAGCCAATGATGATAAACACTATATAGAATGTTTTCTAGTCATCTATTTTTGGTTACTTTGCATATTAGTATAGTTTATAAAAATTTTCTACCTTATGAAGCAATCAACGGTATCCACTGATTATCTGGCTTCTGTACTCAGCTAAAGTTTGGGGATTGAAAACATGAAAGTCAATGGAAATGTAAGAACCAAGGTTTAAAGAGAAGAAATTCAGCAATAATAGATGGTTGAAGGTAGAGAAATCTAAAGTATTTTTAGTACTTGGAAAATGCACATGAAGCAGATCACTCATGCCAAATAAATATGCATCAATGCTCAATGATGTGAGGATAAATTTCACAATTTCTCAAAATTTAAACTAGAATACGCTGGGAACAATTTTCCAGTATAATAATCATTTACTGGTAGACACACCAGTCAATCAATGATAAATGCATGCAATGCTGTTATAAATAAAATATTCAAAATTTCCAAATTAAAATTGTTTACATAAAAAAGGTAAAGTAAAGCTCAATGACAACTTACATCATATTGATGTAGATCCTTCTCAGACAGGTGTGCAAAAAATTGATTAGCCTTGAAAATACACCTTGCACCACTTTTCTCCATTCCTGCACAAAATGGGGATCACACTTCCTTTCTTGACAATGGTGTTGTTCCAGCTGTTACAATCTAAGTTTTGACCAAATTTTTGCTATTACTAAGGATAACTATCATCTGAAGTTGACAATCTAATAGTAATACTACAAATCATTTTGTCCAAGTATGAGTGCTAACATTATTAAAAACCAAAAAAATCAGGATTTTTAAATGATTTAGCATTCAAAACATTATGGCTTAAAATCCTTACGATGTCTTATCCATGCTCTTCAAGTCTATTGTTAAAGACCCTTTTATTATCATCCTAGTAGACACATTCACAATATTCTAAAAATAGACTAACCAAATTTTAAAGTTGTAGTTCACAAACCTTTGAAAGTGAATGGTAGAAGTTGGAATGATCTTCATTAGTGACCTCCTTCGGATTCTGAAGCCAGACTTCCTTGACATCATTTAGAAGCTCCCACTCATATGTCATTTCCTTAACGGTTTTAGCCTTAGGCTCTGGATGTAAGTGGTATAGGCAATAAAGAAGCATAAGAATAATATAAAAATTCCCTATTTTCCACACCATCTGATGCTTAACAAACTAACTAAAAAATAAAAGTAAGGAGCCAAAGTTAAAAAAAATTATTCACTTGTCTTTGGTTGACAAAACAATTAGGAGGATTTATTAGGCATAAAAACATCACACTAGATTCAGTTTCCTCATCTGATTCTTCTTCAGAGCTTTCACCTCCGAGAAGAGAATAAGGAGTTAATCAATCTAATCAAATTGATATGAAAATCCATATAATCACATTATATTTTCTCTACTACAAGCTAAAACTTCACAAAGTTTATGCTAAGATAAGCCTATGTTTGTTGCCAAAACTAGCATAGGTGTCATAAAAACACAAATTTAAAATTCTATGAAGACCTATTTTATTTTTCCATAGTTTTAAAAAATTCAAATGAAAAAAAATTAATTTTACTATATATTTAAGTTCACGGTTTAACAACAATTTTACTTACTCTTATTTTTACAATTGTAAGGAAAATGTTACCAAAGTTGAATGCATAAACTTCGCGCACAACTCAAATGCAAAAATTATTCTATAATTTGTTTCAAAACATTTAATCATGTTCACCTCACATACACTACCATTTTTTTCTTCTTAGTACTATTTAATTTTTAATATATGAGTTGTATTCCATAGTAAGGATATTGGTTGTCGAATTCCAGACCTAACAAATTGTTCTGGTACTGACCCTGTTAAATTGTCAAAGATACCCATTTCAGATAAATTCATAAAATCTTTTTACTATTTATTGCAGCTTATAAGACAACACATATATGTAGGGATTCCATTATTTTCAAATTGAAAATTTTCTTCAATGGGAAGTTATACCTAATAATAATGTTAGGGAAGATTTCCTTACCTGCAATGCCCAGTAGTGGAAACTGATGTAAGCTATGGGATATCGCCACACGGGCTTTGGAATATCCTTTGGAAGATTGAAATATCCTGATACCAACATGAACATTCCCTAAAATAAACAAACAAGTATTTTTTTCTGACAATTCCTTTGAATAATCGACAACTAGATGAATAGAGAGAATTTTTGAGTCTTGTGTGCATAATCTTGCATTTAATATCATTATATATGCTCACAGGACAACAAATAGTTAGGCATTTGAAATCTTAGTCTTGTTAGCAAATGACCTATTATATTAGTACTGAGCTTCCTCCCAAAGAATGCAAGCTAAGATCTCATATCTCAAATCCCATGGTTACAAAGTAAGAGAATAAAGTTAAAGGACATGTCTAGAAAAACAAACTCCAATGTATATAAGAGAAGGAATAGTAACAATTATAAGAAATTTTTTTGTGATGGTTATTGTGGTGAATGGATTAGAAGCAGTAAATATGGGGACTAGATAAATATGGCCACTAAAATTAATGATCAACATAGACTGAGATTCTACACATGTTGTCTTGAATAAAAGATCCTTCAGATCCATTGAATTTTGAATGAAGCTTAAGCTTTACATGGAAGGATTGGAAGGCTTCAAAAGGCCACATTTTCTGATAGTTATCTCTTTGCCTACATAGCCATCTCTTATTCAAGAAGTTTTATGCACAACACTTGGGGATTTATTCTCTTAATATCTTGCACCCATTGTTGTATTGTCAATCTGCTTCTGCACATATTACTTTTTATCAGCAACCTTTTTCTTTTAACATCTTTATATTTAGATAGAACCTTAGTTTTCTTGTTAATAAAGTTTTCCATCTCCAATTTTAAAATTTTCATAACTTAATTGGGAACATTAAGTTCCATAATCTCATCTTGTAGTCAATGGATGGAAAAGATAGAAGCATCCTTAAGAATGGAAGATGACCGTGAATTTTCTCAAGAAATTTCATCAGGGCTAAGCAATTCATCATGACTACCTGAAGCTCACAAGTTTTTGCCTTTATTGATTTAAGGTTGTACTATGACAAATATTAAAAAAATGTAAACAATTGTGCTTTTTAGAGATTGAGAATGCTCATTTTTGTTTTTCAATAAAATGGTTAATACTTAATAGTAAATAGTGAATACCTTATCTCTTATTTAATGCATGCTACCTTGTGCCACCAAGCTTAGAGTATTGTTTGACTTATAAACTATGTTGGATGCTTACTGATATTTAGATTAGCAACTTCGGTAATATTGGACTAATCCTTCTCTTAAAAGTCCATGGAGCGTGGCACCATATTTTGTCATTGGTTGCCATAGGTCCAAAATTTAAAGCAAGAGTGGAGTGATGATGAATAGGTAAAACATTATTGATACAAATACCCTTCTAAGTTCTGGATACTTATCCTCCCTAGTACATTCAATTCTCTTTTTTGATATTTTAGTACTTTTTCTATTGCCATTTTTTTCAAATTTTATCTTTGCCAGTTTCAAACATGCTTGAGTGGAGGAACTTGAGTAATGGAGACTCTATTGTGTCCTGTATTTATGGATGAAATTGATGTGCAGATAATTTCACTGTTGCATCCTTTCTTGAAGCATTAGATGATGTTGAAAATAATCCAGAAACAAGTAGTACAGTTGATTCATTACCTATTTCTACTGGGGAAACAAGGCAAGAGGACAATAAAGACATTGATTATAACCATCAGAAACAAAGTACTAAATGAGATTCAATGGATGAAGGTCACTAGCAAAAATGATCACTATTTTTGTTTTCTGTGAATAATTTTCATATATATATATATATATATATATATATATATATATATATATATATATATATATATATCTNATATATATATATATATATATATATATATATATATATATACCTCTAGTTCTTCCTGTTATATTTTATCAGGAAGAGGGTAGGGACTTCACTTCAGAATGGATCTTATTTGTACTCATTTGTATTTTAAATCTAATTCATTATCTCATTAAAGATTTATTGCAAGCTTTTTTGGGTTTCTTGCAGCCACAAAATTTTTTTCTTGTCAAATTTTTGTGTTGACTAATTAGTGAATCAAATTACTTTGGTTATTTAGAATACAAGATTGAACGCTAATTTCCATTATATTTAGTTTATGTCTGAGGTATATATAGATGTATTCTATGACTATCTGAATGCTTCTTTCTTGAGAAAATATTGGGATGTTTTGTGCCTTGGCAAGTAGGGTGTCTTTATCCCAATTTATTGTTATACTGTTTCAAGATGAATGTGCAGTTCCTTTGGGTTCAAGCTAAATATGACAATTTAGTGTATGGTAAGATTTATAACTCTCATTCATGGATTGAAATGCTAATTTCCTTAACTTAATACATTAATAGACATGAAAACTGAACTGGGAAACAACTAACTCTAGCTTTTGTCAATATCATAATTGAGTATTTGTAGGGTAGAAGACGTGCACAGAGGGTAGATTTTTGTTAGCATGCAATTTCTTTAATTCTTAAGAGTACTGTCACTTTTGGAAAGTTTCCTTCTATAATTTAATAATTAATCTCTTATCTTTTATGTAGTTACATTATCAGTTCAATACACACCTATCCATCCTATATAACAAATTCAATATAGATGCCTTGAGATTGGTTTCAGCGGCATCTTTTAGATAAATGTATTGAAGATAATTTTCTAGCTTATTATTTTGATGTTGGCTATTTGATAGTTTTTTGTTAACATGCTTAGGCAATTACACTCCACATCGTACTACTACTTAAGGTTACACCTATCAGTGGAATAAGCCATTTTACAATTTTATGACAACAATATTCTTGAGTTTTGGTATAAATTTATGGATTGGGAAACTCAAATTGAACTAAAATTTCTTGTTTTGATGGTGGGAAATAGGTTGGTGGGGTACTGGTGGAGAGTCAGTAAATGCTATTTATGTTTAGGAGACTTAAGATGAAGAAGAGGGGCCAATGGATAGGTCATTGATGCAATGTTCTTCGGGCCTTGTGGTGTTCTACAAAGGCTCCAAATGTGGTCTCAGCAAAAGGGTATGAAAGGGTCCTCGAGGAAAAATTGAAGGGGTTCCTTTATGGGTTTATTCACAGGGCAACAAGAGTTGACTAATGAGTATAGTAACCTTTGGGACATGTTTGAGTGACAGTTCTTTGTTGATCTTCAAGTAGTTAATGTTGATCTAGGATAATCATAGGAAAAGAATGGAGAAGGCCCTCTTCTTGTAGCTCCTTGGTTATATTTGGTCTATTCTCAGGGAACATGAATGTGGGGATGCAAGTGGCTAATGATAATTAATTATCTTTTGATTTTTCAAGTTTTCTATTATGTTGTTTTCTATTTTTTTAGGATGTGTTGACTAATGCTGACAATTAATTAAGAAAATATTTCCCTAGATGCATGTTGGTGGTATTAGCGTAGAATCTCATACAAGGCTTTTCTATATGTGTGGTCACTAATGTTGTTTGTTTATGTTTTTCAGTCAATAATGAAAGCAATAAAATGTTGTGGGAGGATATGATTTTTATAACAATGTAAATCTTAAATGATGTGTTTCTATATGCAATTGTTTTTAATATATATATCTTGTAAAAATGCAAGTCTAGAGGTCCAAGATAATATGCAGCTAGTAATTAGTTTTTAATGAGTTATGATGATTCCACAATGTTAGAAATTAAAATAGAACTACTCTTGAGCTTTCCTATATAAGTTTTACGTAGAAGTATCCATGTATAAAGTGTGCTTTAGTGGTCAAGATTATTAGCTGATCTATGCCACAATGCAAAACAACATTCTCAAATTTATATCAAATGGCTCTAGTATATTAGTAAGCACTAAAGCATAAATAGTAAGAATATAACAAACTTGAATGGGGCTATAATGTGATGAACTAGAGAAATCTCTACTTGTAGAAGGTGAGAATGGTTGTAATTGGCACATTATAGGCTGGGATGAAGCTGATATGTATATGCACAATAGTAAGTGAGCCTGTACAAGGCTTCAAATACATAAGAATAGTGTGTTGAAAGTCTTAGGAGGCTACAGACTAACAACACACTGAATTGCAAGTATTTATATTATTGTAGTAATGTAAAATGATGAAAGTATAGTGATTTGGGGATACCAATGTGCAAGGGAAGCGATGAATAACATTGGAGGGCTACAAGTTTGATTGGAAGATGAAGATTCAATGTGTTTAAGGTGCAAAACAATGTTGAATAATGACAGTTTTTCCAATAGATCATAGAACTTGTTCTCCTATCCTATCATAAATGTTTCAATAGCTAAGATAATAGAAAATCATGGATGTGATCCTTAGCTTCTTGAGGTAACTTACTATGCATAGACTAGAAATACTAGGCTTCACTCTATGTTTCAGAGGGCTCCTCTAGCACTCTGTAATCTAACTTTTTAGAACCTTTTGAGATGACCAAGGGCTGGTTAATGACACGTGAAACCTTGAGTACATGGGTAGCATCTCTTTCACCACCCCAAAGAACTCATGAATATTGTACATCTAATCGTTAATCACTAGATAAAATTTGGAAATTAATGAATAAAAAAACTATTTTGATCTAATTTAGGAGTTGAACTTTTGATTTTTGTTTTTGTTATTTTTTATCTATATAAATGGATTCTATAATTTAATTAAAATTGGTTCAAAATACATAACAATTTTTTGGTAGGATTGCAAAACTCAATTTGTTCAAGACCAATTACCATACTAAGAATAATTACAAAACATGAACATTTTATGTTACAAATATAACTACACACATCATAAAATCACACTCAATTTGCATAGAAGTAAGGTGACAAATACATTTGACGACTCTTTCATTTAATAAGTTACAAAATAAGTAACTACGTTAACAATACATAACAAACACACCTTTGTTTCCTTCTTTGTAATCTAGAACCCTTTCCTAAGATCCAATGACAAGTTATTTAGTAAATTCATCTATATTCATAATTGTATACTTGTAAATAATGATAATGATTGTTAATTTTGCATACTTAAGCTATATAAATTGATTCACAACTTTCAATTTGAAATTTTCTACAAATACAATAATTTTTAAATGGCCATGGCAAAGCCATCATCTGCCACATGTCCCATGTACATGACATGTTGAAGTATTGACAAGCTAGGTGGTTTTTTTATGAATGCTATGTGCAAATTACATATTGTTAACATATATTACTACTCTGTGTGAGGAAATGAGAGTCCAAAGGAACTAATTTAACACTTCACCTACTCAAAAACACAAACCAATGAAATAATCCAGATTAGGCCAAGAGAGGTTGACGCATTCAAGAAGAGAAAATTTACACAAAATGAAGCTGAATCATGCTAGACAGGTTGACTATTGGCCCTTCCAATTTTTTATTTGATAGTTTCCTGACAATGACACATTCAAAATTCACTTATGAGCAAAGACCTAGAACAAACGAAATTGATTAAATAATGAAGGTATGTTATTTTGAGCTTCACTTGGTTTCGAGAATACTTTAATATTCTCTACTTAACAAGGCCAACCATGTGAAGGTGGAAGCTCATCTGGCCTCACCCCCCCTCCCCTTAAAATGTATCTAAATTCCCCATTAACATCTAATTACAGACTTCATTCATCCATTTATGAACTATAACATTCAATCAATACAATCACATAACATTCATTAATATGATATAACATTAATTAATATGCAACACTAATCAAGAATACACTAACACATAACAATATTCATTAACATGACATAAAATTCAATATTAATACGCAACATTCATAGATAATTACTTAAAACAACGTTCTTTCATTATCCAACAAAGTTAATCAAACAAGTTTTATCAAAGAGTATTTTTAAGAAATCATTTATTTTTTGAGTTTTTCTTAGATTTCTTAAGCCAGAAAAGGCTTCCAGGAGCATCAATATCTTCCTCCTCCTCTTGTGGTTGTGATATCAAATTATGATGCTTCCTCATGTTTTGAGGAGCATGAGGCTGGTACACTAAAGGGGGGTCTGCTGCAATAACAAGTAAATGGGTTAAATTCACATACTTTTTTTTACTGCTACATGTATTTCATTAACCACTAGAACATAACATGCATTTTTCTTTTCCTGAAAATGCCACATCATGTACAATAAAATTTTGATCTACTACCACCTCAACATGCTCTAAAATATTAAAAAAAAGGTTACATGACCAATTACAATTAAAGATGTTAAATTCTATTAATAATTATGTAATTTATTTCCAATAGAAAATTAATACCTCCACCACTGTGATGCACATCATGGCCTTCATCACACCCAGGTTTATGTGATAGGATTTGAAGGCTGTAGTGAAATGTCATGCGCATTGTTATCATGAAATAGTCAATTTATGTTCAAAATTAACTATTCAATTTGATTTACTTTTCATTTGACCAATTTACCTCTGTCTCATCTGGTGCAGCAGATTCTTTGTTATGGCTTTCAGATTCTTGGTGTAGGCATGCAGCCACAACTTTATAGCCTTCCTTCAAGGCTATTCTTTTGTCTTCATTCATGGGCTCTACTTTGAATTTTGTGCCCTGTATTTTTTGTTTAATATCGTCAGTTTTGCATGTACGATTTGATTAAACAAAATTGTTTGCAACCTTATATATAAAAATTTGATATGGAATTCCAATGTTGCTACTTACAAGTCAAGATCGAAGTTTCATATAGCCACCAGAGCCAAGTTTGTGTTGGCCAACCTTTTTTGACTCGCTTCTGTAGCTTTTGATGTGTCTTGCAGTCTATGAAAAGTTTGAAACATGTTAGATTATATATTTACAAAGATCACTAATTAGTACATGATTACATTCTAATTAATACTATCAAGACATACCTTCTTTTGTCATCTTCTAGTTGAATTCCTCTACCCTTTAGCCATTTCTCATTTGCATCTTCCATTATTTCATTCCACTCCATCGGTGAAATCATAGGAGGATGCTCGTACTTTGGGTTATCCTTTAGAGCCCTTATATATTGGTCCCTCACAGTATTTATATGTTTGGATTCTTTTTTAAGAATCAAGGCACTGTGAAAAGTTTTATTTCCAAAGAGGTCCTCTAAAGATTTGGTGCAGGAGCACCTAGGTAGGGCTAACATGTAACCTAGGGCTTCTAAGTTGTTTTTCGCTTGTAGTGGTCCTAGAAACACTAGTAGTGGAATAATAGGACTAGGTGAGTCCTAGGATGTTTTTTTTAGATAAGGAGGTCTTACTAGGTCTTTAGTGTCTTTCTTTTCAAGCAATGTCCAAAGTTGCTCATTTATGTTCATATTGCCAATGTTGGGGCAATAGTGGAAATGATCCATTCAGGGGTAAAATTTGACAAGAAAGGGTTTAGGAGACCTATTTGATGTCTACTAATCCTAATTATGCAATTGGTTAAGTTCTTGAGGTGTTGGACCATGTTTTATGTAAGATTGACAAAAGTTGTAAAAGTTGTCAATGTTGTCATTGACAACATTGACAACATTTCTTGCAATAATGTCTTTTCGGGAATTTGAGGTTTCTAACTGTCTGAAACCATCAGGATAGGGTCATTTTAAACTATATAAGACCTCCCTTGACCTTTTCAAGAGGTTTGTTAATTTTGAAAAGTTTGTGTACAGACTGTGTAATTGAAGAAACATATGTAGTTTTACAATTTCTAAGCATTTTGTGTTTTAATGGATTAGATCGCTTACTGTAATGGATGAATAAGTTGATATAGTTCCTTTTGAGATTTTTTGTGGTGTTAGATTATCATTTTGTGTGAGTTGAGTTAGATTTTTGAATTTTTTTTTTTTTTAAGACAGTCGATGGTCTGAACCAAGCAACTTATGCAAATGGAGTCATAGATCCTCTTCCCACCATGGAGTTTGCACGGGCCTTTGGGATTAGGGAGATGACTCCTTGTACATATTTTATAGTGGAGGAGGGGCACTAGAAGTCAAGTAAGATAATTATAAATTGATTCCCTAGGTGAGCCAGAGTTGCATGGCTAGGGATCACAGAGAAGTGTAGAGGTGATAAGGAGGATTGAAGGCATCGATAGCTACAATAAAAGATTGCGGAGAGGTAGATACAGGTGTGGTGGAGTCCCAAATTCAATGGGAAGGTTTGGTTAAGGATTCTTAATGGTGGAAACAAATATTCTGATGGATATGCTCTGTATGCTTAGAAACCCCTAAGTTTAGCCTTGTTTCTAGGACTCCACTTTATGGATAGTTTGGGGGGACAAGACCTAGAAACTATTTTAGGTCTCTATAAAGGGTGTGAGCATCAAAGGTCATTTTTCCATCTTGTTAAGGGTTATTTAAAGTTATTTGAGAAAAAGAGCCTAATTAGGCCTAATTGCTTGTAGCCTTGTTTTGGGTGAATTTGGTATGTTTCTTGGAACTCATTTAGGGTTCTAGTGAAAAAGGTGTTTGAGGGTGTTGGAATAGATCAAATTTACATCTTAAAAGCATACCTATCCATATAGAAGTGTTCTTGATCATTTTGGATCAAATTACTGAAGATGGGGCAAGAAGAGCTCCAATGTGCTAGGTGATGTATGTTTTGGTTTCTTTGTTGATGTGTGCAAGTTGAACGGAGAAGGATCTTGGAGATACAATCCTTGGAAGGTTAGGGTTAGTTAAGAACCCTAATAGGTCAAGAAGTGACCAATAGGATACCCTCAAGGAAGGTAGGGTAGAGAGCAAGACTTGTAGTTACATCAGATTGGTATCAGAGCAAGTTAAAGACTTGGGAAGATAGTGTATGTCTGCAGCTGCTGGTGAATCAGTGGGAGAGTCAAGCATGGTGACTAATTAAGAGATAGATAAAGAGGTGGGTGAGAAAAAGGAGAAGAAAAAACTCCTTGAAGAAGCCTTAGAAGGAATGAGGATAAGGCTAGAAGAAGTTGCTAATGTAGCAGCTAGGAGCAGAGAAGTGGAAAGCAGTGATAGAGGTAAAAAGACTAATGAGGAGGACATTATCCCTAAACCAGACTCACCACTGCATGAAGATCCATTATTGAAGGTCATCAAAGCATTAGGTGGAAAATAATTGGAAGGGATACCCATATTTATTGGGAAGATGGACATTGAGGTAGTGATGGAGTGGGTTGAAGGAATGGAGAACCATTTCGAGTGTGAAGGAGTGACAGAAACACATAAGCTAAAGGTGGCCAAATCAAGACTCAGAGGGTCAGCCCTAATATGGTGGAAATAACTTCAAGATGAGAGGGTTAGATTTGGTAAGAAACCCATAGCCAATTAGAATGCAATGGTGACCAAGCTGAAGGAGAATTATCTACCAGAGGACTATGAGATTCAACTTTATAGGAAAAGACAGAATTTGAAGCAAAAAGAATTGGATGTGGCCTCTTATATAGAGGAATTCCAAAGACTGTGTCTTAGGTCCAAGCAAAAAGAAGAGGTATCAATGAAGGTTGCTAGGTACTTGGGTGGATTGAAATGGAACATCCAAGAAGAGATCAATTTGTGGGCACCAACCAAAATTCAGAGGTGTCATCAATTATCCCTAAGGGTGGAGGAAGAGAATAGGAAGAAAGGTGAATCTAACTTCAAGAATAGAGGTAGAGGAAGAGACCAATGGGGTCAAAGAGGAGGCTATCAAGGTAGAGGCAATGAGCAATGGAAACAAGGTGAGACCAAACTGACAAAGCATAATATTGAAAGCACTCCAAGAGGGGGCTATAAAAGAGGTAGGGGTAATAAAGGAGGTCGTAGTAGAGGAATATGAGGTAGAAGTAACTCATACTTTGCAAGTATGAAGTGTTACAACTGTGGTCAATTAGTCCATCCAGCATATAGGTGCCCTGAGAAGCCTACTACTTCAAATCATGATAAGAGAGCGGCCTATGCTCATGAGGACACTTCAAGTGTCAAAGCACTTGAGATTGACCATCTAGATTCAGAGATGGGTGAAAACCTAATGTTTAGGAGGGTGTTGATAAGACAACCAGTTAAGGATGAACCCAAGCATAGGAGGGCTTTGTTTAGGATAAGGTGCAAGATCCTTGGAAAATTTTGTAAGGTGATAGTGGACTCTGGTTCCACTGAAAATATCATCTCAGAGGAAGCAATCAAAAAACTCAAGTTGACCAAAGTACCCCATGTAAATCCCTATAAGGTGACCTGGTTAAACAAAGGCCATAGTGTATTGGTGAATGATCAGACATGGGTTGAATTCTCTATAGAAGGGTATAGGGACAAACTATTGTGTGACATCCTACCAATGGATTCTTGTCATTTGCTGTTAGGAAGACCTTGGAAATTTGATAATGGGGCAGTGTATGATGGGTAGGATAAATCCATCACATTCAGGAAGGGAGGAAAAACTTTCAAGATTCAGTCTCTGCTAGAAGAGGTGGAGCCATAGTCCAAGACTCCTAACATCATGTTGTGTAGTGGAAAGGAGTTTTTGAAAGATCTTAAGGATGAAGATAATGAAGTATATGCTATTATTCTTAAGCCTAAGGAAGAAGAGAAGCCTGCCAGGGAGCCCTTACAAGTAGAGATACAAGAATTATTTGAGAAGTATAAGGATATAGTGAGTGATGAAACTCCTACAACCTTACCTCCTAGAAGGGTGATAAGCCATCAGATAGACTTTGTCCCTGGTGCATCTTTTCCTAATAAGGCAGCTTATAATCTTACCCCTGATCATAATTTGGAAGTGGAAAGGCAAGTACAAGAACTCTTGGATCAAGGCTTGATCAAGAAGAGTATAAGCCTATGTGTAGTCACGATTGTGTTGGCATCCAAGAAGGGAGGAAAATGGAGACTTTGCAAAGATTCAAGGGCCATAAAAAAAATTACAATAAGATATAGGTTCCCCAATATACCTAGGATTGAGGATCTCATGGATTGCCTTGGAGGGGCAATGTACTTTACCAAGTTTGATTTGAAAATTGGTTATCACCAAATCATGGTGAAAGAAGGGGATGAATGGAAAATGACATTCAAGACCACAGATGGATTATATGAATGGCTTGTGATGCCATTTGGCCTCACAAATGCTCCGAGCACCTTCATGAGGCTCATGAATGAAGTGCTCAAATACTTCATAGGGAAGTTTGTAGTTGTATATCTTGATGATATACTGATATTTAGTAAGACAAAAGAGGAGCATATCAAGCATGTAGAGGTTGTGTTGTAGAGATTACATGAAGAGAAGCTGGCTATCAATCTTGAGAAATGTGAGTTCTTAATGCAAGAACTAGTATACTTGGGCTTTGTAGTGTCCAAAGGGTCCCTGAAGATGGATCAAGACAAAGTTGCAGCTATCCTAAACTGACCACCACCTACCACAGCCACTGAGGTAAGAAGTTTCCATGGCTTAGCCTAATTTTATAGGAAATTTATTAGAAATTTCAGTGGTATTTGTGCACCTTTGTTAGATACTATCAAGGGTGGAGTAAAAACTAATTTTAGGTGGAACTTAGAAGCACATAAAGCATTTGAGATGTTGAAGAAACAAGTAGCCACACAACCCATCTTAAAGTTGCCTAGTTTTGAGAATTTGTTTACTACTGAAAGTGATACAAGTGGGATGGAAGTAGCGGGTGTGTTAAGCCAAGAAGGTAGGCCAGTAGCCTTCTTTAGTGAGAAATTAAATGAATCTAAGAAGAAATACTCTTCTTATGACTTGGAACTATATGCCTTAGTTCAGTCACTTAGGAAGTGGAGGAATTATCTATTACCCAAGGAATTTGTTGTGTTTACTGACAACCAAGCCCTTAGTTATATCGATACTCAGGAGAAACTAAGTAATAGACATCTGAAATGGATGGAATACTTGCAAGCATTCACATTTACAATTAAGCATAAGAAAGGGAAATTAAACAAGGTTGTAGATGCATGAAGTAGGAGATTATGACAGTCTAAGAGGTTCAGTTGAATAGCATTGGAATTGATAGTTTCAGAGATCTCTACAAGGCAGATGAAGACTTTGGTGAGGCCTACAAGGTGTGTATTGAATTTCAGAATCATTTCCATACCAAGTTTTCTGATTTAATTTACAGAATGGATTTTTATTTAAGGGTAATCAGTTGTGTGTGCCAAGAGGTTCCATGAGGGAGAATCTCATATAGGAGAAACACAATGGGTTTTTGAGATGTCACTTTGGTATGAAAAAAATCTTGGAGCTTGTGAAAAGGTTCTACCATTGGCCAAAGTTGGTAAGAGATGTTACTAGATATGTTGAGCAATGTGTAATATGCATGAAAGCCAAAGGAGAAATAAGCAATGCAGGTTTGTACCAACCTTTACCAGTCCTTAATAGGCCATGGGAATGTGTGAGCATGGACTTCATATTAGGTCTACCAAAAACAAAGCAAGGATATGACAACATTTATGTAGTGGTTGATAGATTTAGCAAAATGAGACATTTCATTCCCTACAAGACTACTCATGATGCTAGCCACATAGCCCATTTGTTATTTAAGGAGATTGTGAGAATCCATGGTTTACCCCTAAGTATTGTATCATATAGGGATGTGAAATTTATGAGCCATTTTTGGAGAAAATTGTGGACTAGATTAGGTACTAATATTTCTTTTGTTTCAGCCTACCATCCTCAGACAGATGGCCAAATTGAGGTGGTCAACAGAGTGTTGGGTAACCTATTGAGGTGCCTAACTAAAGAGTATGGTCAGACATGGGATGTGGTCATTCCCCATGTAGAGTATGCTTATAATGATAGCAAGAATAGAACCACAGGGAGAAGCCCCTTTGAGATAATTTATGGGATGCACCCAAGAGGTGTGTGTGAGCTTAAGGATCTAGGAGGCATGGATTACAAGAGTGGTTGTGTTCAGGACTTCAATCAAACCATGAAGGAGATCCAAGAACAAGTCAAGAAGACCATACAAGACAGTACACAAAAGTTGAAGGCCAAGGTTGATGAAAAGAGGAGAGACATTCAGTTTGAGGTAGGTGACTATGTGATGGTTAATTTGAACAAATCCAAGTTACAAAAAGGTGTCCCTACTAAAATTCAGATGAAGAGGGTGGGACCTTGCAAGATCATAGCCAAATATGGGGCTAATGCATACAAAATAGACTTACCTTCAGATTTGAGCATATCTCTTGTATTTAATGTACAAGACTTCATCCAATTCAAATGGAAGATAGATGAAAGTGGTAAAAGAAGTCAAGGGATCAGTAGTGATTTTGAGGCAACTGTATTACCTCCCAAGACACAGTTAGATGCTGACAGAGTTTTGGACTCAAGAGTGAAGAACTACAAGGCACAAGGTAAACATGGAGCACCTCATCAAGTGGAAGGATAGACCTGAATAAGAGGCCTCGTGGATTGAAGAAATATACTTCAAGAAGGTGGGAATCTATTAAGACATTTTGTCCACAGGAGTGACATAACTTTCCTTTGTGGGGGAGTTTGGTGCAGGAGCACCTAGGTAGGGCTAACATGTAACCTAGGGCTTCTAAGTTTTTTTTTGGCTTGTAGTGGTCCTAGCCACACCACTAGTGGAAGAATAGAACTAGGTGAGTCCTAGGATGTTTTGTGTTAGATAAGGAGTTCTTATTAGGTCTTTAGTGTCTTTCTTTTCAAGCAATGTCCAAAGTTGCTCATTTATGTTCATATTGCCAATGTTGGGGCAATAGTGGAAATGATCCATTCAGGGGTCAAATTGGAAAAGGATGGGTTTAGGAGACCTATTTGATTTCTACTTAGAGTAATTATTCAATTGGTTAAGTTCTTGAGGTGTTGGACCATGTTTTATGCAAGATTGACAAAAGTTGTAAAAGTTGTCAATGTTGTCATTGACAACATTGACAACATTTCTCGCAATAATGTATTATCGTGCATTTGAGGTTTCTAACTGTCTAAAACCATCAAGATAGGGTCATGGTAAACTATATAAGACCTCCCTAGACCTTTTCAAGAGGTTGGTTAATTTTTAAAAGTTTGTGTACGGACTGTGTAATTGAAGAAACAATTGTAGTTTTACAATTTTTCAACATTTTGTATTTTAATGGATTAGATTGCTTACTGTAATGGATGAATAAGTTGATGTAGTTCCTTTTGAGATTCTTTGTTGTGGTATATTATCATTTTGTGTGAGTTTAGTTAGATTTGTGAATTTATTTTATTTTAAGACCGTCGCTGGTTTGAACCAAACAACTTCTGCAAATAGAGTCATAGATCCTCTTCCCACTGTAGAGTTTGCATGCGCCTTTGGGATTAGAGATATGAATCCTTTATATATTGTACAGTGAAGGAGGGGACATGGAAGTCAAGTAAGATAATTTTAAAGTGATTCCCTAGGCGAGCCAGAGTTGCATAGGTGGGGATCACAGAGAAGTGCATAGGTGATAAGGAGGATTGAAGGCATTGATAGCTTTAATCAGAGATTTTGGAGAGGTAGATACATGTGTGGTGGAGTCCCAAATTCAATTGTAAGGTTTGGTGAAGGATCCTTAATGGTGGAAACTATTAATGTTTGTAGCTTCATTCGTACGATCATTAGAATATATATAATATATGTTGATTAAAAATAATATAATATATATATTATATTATTATTAATCATATGAAATTTAATATTTAATATTAAATTATTATTAATTAATAATTGATTGATGAAACATTATAAGATTGATTAAATTATAATTAATGAGAAGAGGCATGTCCTTTCTTATAAATAATAATGAACAGACATGTCCCATGAAGGGACATGTCTCTCTTAACCTCGTTCCCAATATAAAAGAAAGAGAGATTGTTGCATTTGAAAAACACATACAACATAGAGTGTTATTACATTTGCAGCTATCCTAAAAACTTAACATGGTATCAGAGCCAGACTGCAAATGTAAGAGAGTAGTTTGTTGATGGAGAATGTGTGACTGTCTTAGAAAATACAGTCTCGGTAAAATGATCATATCTCACAAATATACCATTGGATACTGCTAAATTTTGGATATGTTGGTGAAAAACGAATTTACAATAATCTCACTGAAGCAATTAGAAAGAAAGTCTTGGACTCAAAATTTATGATGGAATGTGTACGAGTCTATGTGAAATTTTTGAAAGCAACTTTCATTAAAGAGATATATGTGAGGCATACCCCAGTTTGACACAATCTTAACACTTTTTCTCATTTATATGTTCTCTTGTTGATACAGATTTTGTTATAGTCAGACTTTTGGGACGCATGTATTACTTTATGGATCTGTGGAATCCTTTGCTTGTATACAACACCTGATTATGTAATCAAGGAATTTATTAGATACTTTGTGTGAGTGATGCAGATTTATGTTTAAAAACTTAGTGGTTTTGTATATTGGATTAGTATGTGGATGTTAGATGTAATCAAGATGCAGATTTATTAAGAGTATGTTTATGCATATGAAATAGATGCAGATATTGTTAAAATTCAATAAATCTTGATACAAGTGTGAGTGAATGTGTGTTTGACTTACATTATGTATTCTATTGTTTTTATGTGTTGATTTATTGGACCCACTGATGGGTGCAATGAGTGTGTAGGAAAGTTGACCATGGTACTTTGTTTTATATACTAAAATGAAATGGATATATATCTCAAAAGGCTGAGCAAGTTCTTTCAAAATTCACTTAAATGTTTATGTATATATTCCCCTTGTGACAAATGAATTAGTAATCCTCCTATACATGATAGTAAATATATTAAAAATGAGATATGCTTTTAGTTATCATAGTATATGCTAAGATTTACTATATCAAGAGCATAAATAAAGAAAATA
>MU224185.1:376631-398812 GCA_018584345.1 Thuja plicata
GTGGTAGTGCTCTTTCACCCCTTTGTTTCAGGTCCTTTGGAGACCTATGTATAACCTTGGGTAATGGGTATTTTCTTGTGTTCCTATTTTCAGTTTTGTGGTTGTTATGTGTGTATGTATCCTGGTTTAATTCTGGATCCCCTAGCTCAGTGGTGGCCTTGTAAAGGCCTAGGTTGGGAGGTGAGCCTCCATGGTCAACCTTGATATTTTTGCAGGTTCAGAGAAAGCTTTTTAAAAATTTAGCCAAATTTTTGGAGTCTTGGTTGCAATTTCTACCTCAAAGTCTTTTTCTGTTCAAAGCTTCTTCCTTGTAAAATTTGAAAGGTTTTGGAAAATGTAAACTCTTGTATTTTTGAAATCAGAGTATGTTCATTTCTTTTAATAAAATAAGTACTTGGACCTTTATTTGAAATGTTGGTTATCCCAAAATGAATTTATAGATGTTTTACTTAATATAGTGGAAAAGGAACCTCTAGAACTATTACTTTGATGTTGTTATTCTATATTGATCTTTCAATTAATTTAATTTGCAAAGGTTTAAAAAAAGATTTCATTTCCTATAGTTGATATAACATGTTTAAATAAAAAGTTTTAAGTTAGATAGGTTAAGGTTTTAATGCCCAGATTTTTGGGGCATGACAATATATTAATTTGTTATGATCGTGGTCAAGCATTAACAAAGAAGAATGTATTCAAGGAAGTGTGTCAATTAATAGAATGAAGGAATTAATTATAGAGTATCACCTCTCTTGGAGCAATCAATTCATTTCATAAGAAGACATGAGAATTGTTCAAGGATATAAGAGTGGGTGTTGTACATTGTGGGGGAGAATAATAACCAATGTTACATTTCCATTTGAACCATGCTTAGTGCTGGGAGATTAATTAAAAGGGGAGATGTCTCTCAAAGAATATGAGAAGGTATTTTTTTATTTGATGTATATGGACCTTCATTTAAGCAACTTGTGTCAAGGATGTTGATGCGCAGATAAGTATTTATTATCTTTGAATATTACATTTATCTACTCATTATACTCTCTCTCTCTCTCTCTCTCTCTCTCTCATCTGTATTTCTATACGTAATATAAGAGATATTTTTCTTGATCTTTTCAAGAGATTCTCTTGTAGGAAAAGGAACATTGATATCAGATTCAAAGGGATTCTAAATCTTCAAAGGTAACTTTGGAAGAGGAGCTAAAATATTGATATCAAACTTAGAGGAAGTTTGACAATTCATCTAAAGAAATCTTGGATGATCAACATATTGATATCTACTCAATGAGTTCTTCTATATGAGAGAAGTTTGAGGTGAAATCAATTATTTTCACCCTCTACACTGAGGCATGATGGATTTAATGTGTATGACTCCATTTTTTTAATGGGCCTTCCCCCTGTGTACATCATGAGGAAGTGACGACTTCCAAATGATTATCACTTGTATTTGTAAGAGTTATTGAAAGGTGACAATCTTACAATAACTTGAACTTCTATTGTGATAGACATTGTGTGATGGCTGAAATAGATCACAATAAATGATTTCCTGCATGGTGGATTTTGTTCCTTAAATAGACCATTGACCTTCTATTGTGATAGACATCGTATGATGGCTAAAATAGATCACAATAGATGATTTCGTACATGGTGGATTCAGTTCCTTAAATAGACCATTGACCTTTTATTGTGATAGACATCGTGTGATGGCTGAAAAAGATCACAATAGATGATTTCCTGCATGGTGGATTCAGTTCCTTAAATAGACCATTGACCTTCTATTGTGATAGACATCGTGTGATGGTTGAAACAGATCACAATAGATGATACCTTAGATTAAGGATACATTACCTATGGAAATTTTTGAGTTATATTGAATATCATGAGACTTGATATTCTTGGTCAGACCATATATCTTGATATCACGACAAGGTGATATCTTCTCTCTTAAAAGTAATAGATCTTTTGTGAAATGCATTTTTATGGATTTTAACTTCTTTAGCTAAGAGGGAGTGTTGATGTTTTTGTGTAGCTATAGTGAGGGTCATAGGTTTTGACACAAGAGACCACTACATATTTTGTTTGATCATCCTCCCTAGATAAGAGGGAGTGTTAATGTTTGTAGC
This sequence comes from Thuja plicata, assembly GCA_018584345.1. Taxonomy (NCBI): domain Eukaryota; kingdom Viridiplantae; phylum Streptophyta; class Pinopsida; order Cupressales; family Cupressaceae; genus Thuja; species Thuja plicata. The sequence goes on from MU224185.1 coordinate 378,749, forward strand.
TTCATTCGTATGATTATTAGAATATATATAATATATGTTGATTAATAATAATATAATATATATATATATATATATTATATTATTATTAATCATATGAAATTTAATATTTAATATTAAATTATTAAATTATTCTTAATTAATAATTTATTGATGAAACATTATAAGATTGATTAAACTATAATTAATGGGAAGAGGCATGTCCTTTCTTATAAATAATAATGAATAAACATGTCCCATGAAGGGACATGTCTCTCTTAACCTCATTCCCAATGTAAATGAAAGAGAGATTGTTTCATTTTAAAAACACATACAACATAGGGTGTTATTAAATTTGCTGCTATCCTAAAAACTTAACAGAAACAAATATTATGATGGATATGCTCTGTGTGCTTAGAAATCCCTAATTTTAGCCTTGTTTCTAGGAAGCCAATGTATGAACAGTTTGGGGGGACAAGACCAAGAAAATATTTTAGGTATCTATAAAGGGTGTCAGGATCAAAGGTTAGTTTTCCATCTTATTAAGGGTTATTTAAATTTATTTGAGAAAAAGAACCTAATTAGGCCTAATTGCTTGTAGCCCTATTTTGGGTGAATTTGGTATGTTTCTTGGAACTTGTTTAGGGTTCTAGTGCAAAGGGTGTTTGAGGGTGTTGGAATAGATCACATTTACATAGTAGAAGCACAAATATCCATATAGAAGTGTTCTTGATCATGTTGGATCAAATTACTGAAGATGGGGCAAGAAGAGCTCCAATGTGCTAGGTGATGTATGTTTTGGTTTCTTTGTTGATGTGTGGAAGTTGTAAGGAGAAGGATCTTGGAGAAAGAATCCTTAGAAGTTTAGGGTCAGTCAAGAACCCTAATAGGTCAAGAAGTGACCAATAGGATACCCTAGAGGAAGGTAGGGTATAGAGCAAGACTTGTAGTTACATAAAAATTTAAGGAACTAATTTTTTAAGTCAGCATCATGTTCATTCCACCTTTTTTGTAAAAACAAAATTGTTAGATATCATAAATTTAATATAGTACAATAAATGGAAGATAAGAAAAATATTGTACCAATATTATGAAGCTATGTACCTTTTACGTATGGTGGGCCCAAATTGCTTCAATGTCATTTAAAAAAGAGTATCATAAAAAACATCATTTCCCACAAAAACATCATGGGATTATCAGTACAAAATGAGTTGTGTATAATTAAACTACAATTACACTATAAATAATAACAATTTTAAAGCACCTGGAAGATTTGGTACTTTTAACAGAATCATATTTTTCTTGTTCCACAACAATGACCCCGCAAACGAACTAGTACTAATAACATGGGCTAATCCAGGAAATGGTTGAGCTTCACTAGTACTGGGATTTGTTCTTGTACCAGGTGTAGGTGTATCAATTAGTGCACAAAATAGGTCCATGTGTATAAAATTCACACAATAAAAATAATCAATGCATGATTAGCACATAACAAAATGTAGAAAAATAAGGTTTTACCATTTGTAGCTGGTACAGAGGAACATGTTTGCAAGCTCCTTGTAGTGGACAATGTAGTCGGCAATATCGGATTGTTGATCAAAGGAGGCATCTTCACTTCATCATGAGATGAAGAATACATTGTTCGCAAAGACATTTTCAATGGATAAAGATTAAATGGGGTACTAGAAGCATCCCAAACATAAGTTGAGTCAACAATGCATACAAAGGTTAAATGAATGGTTAAAGGTTTAAGGATTATTTACATGAAGGTTGTGCACTACAACTCTCACCATATTGACCATGTTTCACAGGTGTCAAAAAATCCTGTAAGAAGAACACATCATATTTTAGATCATGATCCATAAGATAGTATAAAATATAAACATCTATTGAACTTTAATTATTTCTTAAGATTAATTACTGCTTACATTCATACAATTGACTCTACGTATCAATTCATCTTTGGGTGCCTTTATCTCCTTAGTTTTGTTTGGTTCCATGACAAGGTTAAGAATTTATTTACTATATTTATTTCTAATCTGAGTAGCCATGAAGATAGGGTTAGCGCTACATGCGATGTCATCTAAAAATGCTGCCTCAATTTCAGATCACAATTGATCTGCTATCATTTGTTCTTTTCCCTATCAATAAGTATCAAGTTGTGACATCAATATCAGTAAAATTATATCAAAATAACTCCAAAGCCATAAAGAAAAGAACATAATAATATGAGATTTGTTTCTATATAATTTGTAGAATTACACTAATTAAGGTTTACCTTTGATGAAGAAGGTGTGTGAGGAACATCCCCGCTTGTGTCTTGTGGTGGATCCATGTCGCCCTGTGACAAAGATTAGTAATTCTTAGCAATCAGTAGTGAAATGAAAGTAATAAACTTACCAAAAAAAATTATTAATAAAACAGTAGATTAAATATTGGAGTTAATATTAATTGGAGGCAATTGGTTTAAATGTTATACTTACCAGTCACATGATAGGGAATTTTTTTGTATCTAAACGATTCAAATTGTAATCTATCAGAGGTTCTTCACCTACACTTATTGATTTTATCGCACATACAAATACATGATTTCCCTCGTGTTCCTCTACTATACAATTCGATCACTTATTAGTTGACACAGGTCGAGAACTAGTTATAAAACCTGCAATATCCCCTGTTTCTTTTGGCCTTCCATCAATATACATAACAAGCCTTTTAGTTTGATCATTTTCTTTGCATTGTATATAATTTGTTGACAATGCATACCTACGCATACTTTTTTTATATTGCACAATCCGCATATAATTATTGTAATTATAACAAGGTCCTACATACTCCATCAATTCAACAACTTGATTATAACTGACCTTTATGCTAAAAATGGAAAACAAAACCCAAATTATATATTGAAGATGGAGCTATGCGATATATCCTTTTGTTAACTAAAAAATTAGTGTTAACTAGAGGTAGTTCCTTGGGTACCCATTCTTTCTGAAGATGTGTGTACCTTAAGGGAACCTTCCTATCACCTTTGGTCTCATTATCATAAGAACATGCCCCCCCCCTCAGCAAGGAAAAATTGCATTCATTTATTGAATTTTCTTCTAATCTTTTGACCTCTAGTTGATCTCCCTATTTTAGACCTACTAGATGTCTCACTTTTGTTTTCTATTCCCACATTTTCCTCACTTGAGGAAGACAGATCAGACAAATACCTATTTGGCGATACCTACAATCCATCAAATGAGAGACATAGTAGTATCTATGTATTTTTCTAACTAAAGAGAGGGAAACCAAATAATAAATTGTACCTGTCGATCTATGTCAAAGGCGTTAAATTTCCTGCATATGTAAATAATTTATCTTAAGTTAGCCAAAAATTACATGATATGTAAGCTACAAATTACATAGAAGACAAAATTTACATGATGAAAAATATACTCCATGACATTAGAGTTCAACACATAATAACTTAATTATAAAAACATATAAGTCAAACAAATTTCTATGAATAAATAAATACCTAATACGTGACATTGATCATACACTGACATACATTTCATTGATCATCCTCTTCATCCATGTCATCATCATGACTATCATCATCATCATCATCATCACCATTATTGTACTTGTCACCTTGATCATCATCATCATTGTCATCATCATCATGACCAACTCCACCACCATATTCATCACCATCATCATCATCTTCATCACCATTATCATGACCATCATCATCATGAACATCATCACCTTGATCAACACCATCTTCATCACCATGATCATTATCGTTATCATCATCACCATCATTGTCAACATCACTAGAATCATCTTCTTCTTCTTCTTCTTCTTCTTCTTCATTGTGTAACAGTCATTCATGATCATCATTTACTTCATTTTCTAATTCTTCAGTATCTTCTTCTTCCATCACATTATACTTTACTGACCTTCCTCTTGGATCATGTCTAACAAAAAATTACCAACCCAATTTATGTGGAACGCCAAAGTAAAACACTGGCTCGCATATGCTTGGAAGAACATAGGGTTCATCTCCAACTGGATCAAATGACATTGTATTAATCATTGTAAATCCACTATCATGTTCAATAATACTCCTATCAGGATCATTTTGATTTAGCCGTAGCCTGTACCATTTGACAAAAAATAGAACTAATTTGAATGAATTAAATTCGCACTCAAGTTTATCATCCAAAATTCCATAGTATCGATTTTTAGATTGTTGAATATGTATGCCATTTCTAGATGAAATATTAGTGACCTTGAAGGCTGTACTTATCTCAAAATCACAAGTTTTCTTCATGTCGTCTAACTTTTTTATGCAAAATTTATGGTGATGGTAGTACATAGCTTTGTGGTGTTTGATCTTCAATTATTCAAACATTTCAAGATTATTTGCATTGATCTGTTAGTTGATATTAAACTTATGGGTCATGGTTAGTAAACTTATATGTACCTTTCTACCTCTTAAACCATATGCTAGATCAAGTACCATTGGCATAACATTGGGATCTCCATTACGATGAGATTCTTTAACCAATGATGCAACACCATCCCATGTTAATGAGCAACCATTTTCTTGAGATTTTTGAATCCATACCATCATCCAATCAAGATTTTTTGCAATAAACAAATGTAGTGCATCCCACTCACGACCAACTGTAAAGAAAACTGCAAATAGACCGCTTAGAAATAACTTATTTTGAAGATTTATAAGAATTAATAAACTACAATAACATCATATAATTACCTCTCTCTTTCCTCAATCTACCTTTCATCATCAAGTACTCCCCTTGAAATTTTTTAATAAAGTTGGGATCCCAAATGCGATCTACATGGATATTTGCTGCAAACTTGGAAAAATATTCAATAATGTACACCATGGTCTGGTATACCATATATCCCTCTACCATAGAACCCTCAAGACATGCTCTTTGTCAAACCAAGCCCTTCATAAATTTCAAGTGCCTCTCAACCATCCACATTGACCTAGTTTGTAGAGGTCCACACAATTCAATCTCCTCAACTTGATGTATGAGGTAGTGTTCGTGAGCATTGAAAAAAATTGGAGGTAGAAACTTTTGCATTTCACAAATAAGCTAGGGAATTTTTCTCTTCCAATATTTTATATCCTTTTTATCACTTTCTTTAGATGATAACCACCTAAAAAAGATTCAACTCACAAGATCATATAAACAAGATTTTAGAAAAAATATACAAAAAATTACATAAAAAGTAAAGCAAGTCATAAATATAATATATGTACAACATGTCTAAGAAATAACACTTCTAACCTCATGTATTTTCCAACATCGTATATAACTTGGTTAACAGTGTTGTCAAACTGGTGTGGGAGGGATAGAGGTATGACGTACTACAATAATTAAAGAATGATATTTTCAATATATTGTAAAATAATACAATAAAAAGTACATGCAATTTTACAAATATATTGTAAATAGAGAACATGACTTACCTTGACGAAGGTATGCCAATCATGTGTTTTCAACCCTAGGCCAAAATCACCTTTCTTTGATACAAGACTACTTATATTTGCAACAAATCCTGTTGGAATTTTTTTTTTTATGACTTATTTTAATGCATCACTTTGCTGCTCAGTTAATAACCAAGGAAGGGCACTCGTATTTATGTGGTCTCCATTTCTATTTAATTCAATGAAATTTTTCAATGCATGATTGGATTCATGAATGTCATTACAAATTTTGGCAATTTTTTCTTTGTCATGCGTTCCATCCAATATTTTCCATAGTGTCTTTGTTACATTCTTTCCAATATGCATAGAATCAAACAAATGCACGATTGGGAGATCCTTGTAGTATGACAACCTACTAAATTTACTAGGATAACTTTTATTCCTATAGGAATTCGATCATTGATGCCTTGACGACCTTCACGAGCATCAATTACATCATTAGTAAATAAAAGATAATATCAAAATATAAATTTCAAACAAAAAAATTAGATGGAATGACATTACCTCGAAGATTTAGTCTATTGTATTCCAACTTCCATAGATGAGGTGTCATTCTTCATGGCCTTGATGTTGTCTCTTCTTTCCCATTAAAAATATCTTTTTTGATAATTCAATACTTATGATTATTATGGAGAAAGTGCCTAAACTCATCGAACACCTACTTTCCTAAACTTCTTGAATGACGAGATTTCATCTTCGGACCACAAATTGGACATGCAAATTTACCCTTTGTTTGAAGACCTAAAAGATACCATACAATTAGATCATGTAAAATTATCATGTGCAACTTAAACATACAGAAAAAATCTACAAGCAGTGTAACATACCAGAAATATGTGACCTTAACAATATATAACATACCGCAAAAATGAGTTAGCCCAGGGGAATCATGGATTGTCCATACAAGCATTGCATGAAATTGAAATTGTCTTTGTCCTATTGGTCTAGAGATGTCATACATAGTGACCCCATTCCATAACTTCAAAAACTCATCAATAAGGGGCTCAATATACATGTTCATATCTTTAACTTGGTACTTACCTAGTTGAATAAGCAAAAATGTTACATAATTATTATGACCATTTTGATGCAGTGTTTATAAATTAATTTAGATAAATATTAAATGAAAAAATGCCTAGTAAAATCATTGAAAACATTATGTGATCCATCTTTATGGACATATAAGGAGGAATATTATTGTTACTAACAAAAATAGGCCACACTGAGTAAATAGATCTCATATCTCCAAATGGATTGACACCGTCCGCTGCCAATGAAAGCTTGATATTACAAGGTTTTTCTTTAAAGTATGACCATGTTGTCTCTATGTCTTTAAATGTAGAACCATCCGCAGGCATTCGCATAATGTCATCTTTACTTATATTGTGTGCATGGTAATCCATAAATTTTGCCAAGCTAGTGCACCTGAATAATTGATGCAGAGGGTTTAGAGTTCTAGTGATTCCTTCTCCCAAAATGCTTATAACCTCTCCTAACCATCCAATGATTACTCCTCCTAAGTGTTCTTCACCAATATGGATCTCCTAGACCCTCCTTTCCAACTTTCCTCCTAGGTATAGTTTTCTTGATCAAGACACAAGGTTCATTCAAAGACAACTAGTCCAACTAGTTCACTATTTCTCTTGATTCTTCACTAGATCTCCCCATATAACCCCAAACCCTTGCTTAGGATCTTCCCCATACACCACATAGAATCTTTATTATGTTCTTTTTCCATTAAAATTCCTTTGGAAACATTTCCAACACTTCTGGACACTCCAACAATCTAATTGTTTCCAAATTCACTAGGAGGCCTAATTAGGCTTATTCCTAGTAAGTCTATTTTCACTGTTTTCGGCCAAATGTCCCATTTTCTCAAACAACCTCATAGAATAATTTGAAAATATTAAATATATCCTCTATCCCTTCAATAATCCAAAACCATAGTTTCTCAATGCACCCACAACCCTATTTACTACCAGGCCCTAGTTTTCAGCCATGTTTTTAGGCCTCTGGACCAGTCAGTACAAAAAGTCTTCAATTAGGTCTTCAATCTTCCTTTAACCGTATACAACAATTTTATCCTTCAAGGTGACACATTAGGGCTTCCACAAATTCCACTAATTAATCCATCCAAGATCATGGGTGCTCGATTACAATCTAATCTTTACCCTATCCAGGCTCACCTAATCCTAGCAATCAACCATAGGGATTCACTCCAAGCTTAGGAATTCACTTGAAAAAACAAAAATAAGAACAAAAAAAATATTTACATACCCTAACCCATCATCCCACATGGTTTCAGCCATTTTCAACCATGGATGCTTAGGTTAGAGTCATTTTTGCTCCTGCAACTCTGCAAATTGAACTTGCAAATACAGTGGCCTAAAACCTAATGTAAATCCACACTAACTTAAATTGAAATAAAACCAATATATGCACAAGGAATATAATTCAAATAAATACACCCCCATTGGGTCTGATCACCTAATCTAATCCATACACAGCCATACAAAATGCAAAAAGTACTGAGAATTACAGTAAAATACAGAGAGCCATCCGTACAGAATGTTTTCAAAAGTACAATGCAATCCAAAACTCCATTAACCATCTCAAAATAATCAAACCAAGCTCAAATACCTGAGCATGGGTGGTTACAACTGCTCAAACTTCCATTTGCAAATTTTTGCAAAAGTTGCAAAAGTTGCTCGAGCAACTTTTTAGCACTTTTTGCTCTTTGACTTTAATAGTCAACTCGATGACTATTTTCCACTCCTATGACCATAGTTAGGATACTTAGGGTCCTGGAAGACACTAAAATCACAAGTTACTCAAAAATAGTAACTTTGACCATTCAAAGCCAAAATGGCCATATTGTCACCTAGGAGCACTTTTGGCTCTTTACAAACATGTGAAGAAGTTGAGATCCCAAAACCTAATGGATCTTATTAAAACCCAAAATAAGACTCCTAAAACAACCCTAAACACACAAAACACATCAAAAAGGGAGGTTCTCTGCACCATACTCCCCTGGGACAAAGAACTTAAGTCCCTTGAGTTAGGAGTTCTTCAATGGTGACCGCATGCTTTAGAATGTCTGCCTGAGTCAGCCAAGTGCCCTCTGATTCAGGTAGTCCCTACTACTTGACTAGATACTCTTTTTAAGTACCCTTCCTGGTCTTCTTAATCACCTTGGAGTCCAGTATACTGTTCAACTATAGAGGGTGTGGGATAGGCAAATTTGTGACCCAATCTTCTTCTCCCAACTCTGAAAGAGCTGGTTGATCAATGTTTGATAATGGTCCCTTATAGGGATACAGGTCACATACATAAAAAATGGGTGAAATTCCCAAATCAGGAGGTAATTCCACTTCATAAACATTTTTTCCATACTTATGCAATATCCTCAATGGTCTTATCTTCTTCATAAGAAACTTAGTTGTCTTAACCTTAGGGAGTCTTTCCTTTCTGAGGTAAGAAAGTAATAGATCCCCCACCTTGAACTAAAAATCCCTCCTTGTCTGAACTGTCTTGGACTTATATTTCTCCCCTTGCTTTTGTAGAGTCCTTTTTACTTGTTCATGCAACTCTTTCATCTATTATGAAAATGACTCCCCCTAAGAACTTCTTTTGTCTTGTAAATTGAGATCCCTTAACTCCAAGATCCCTCTAGGATTATCCCCATAAACTATTTCAATTGGGCTTTTACCAGTACTCCTATTATTGTAGTCATTATAGGCATATTCTCCTTGCCCTATGATATGATCCCATGACTGTCCATGTTGCTTGGTTAAACTTCTCAGTAGATTGCCCAAATACCTATTGAATACCTTAGTTTTCCCATCTGATTGAGGGTGATAGGCTGAAGAGAAAGACAAATTTTTCCCCAACATCTTCCAAAGAGTCCTCCAAAAGTGACCCACAAACTTATTGTCCTTATCACTTACTATATTCAATGGCAATCCATGAATTCTCACAATGTCTCTAAAGAATATGACTGCAATATGTGAAGCATCATTGGTTTGTTTGAAAGGGATGAAGTGTTCCATCTTTCTAAACTAGTCCACCACTACAAACACACTGTTATGTCCCTTTGATGTCTTTGGCAATCCCAAAATGAATTCCATACTTAGGCACTCCCAAGCCCTCTGAGGTATGGATAGTGGTTGATACAACCTAGTGTTGCTACTGTGTCATTTAGCCCTCTGACATATTTAACATTGCTCCACAAAATTTTTGACATATGACTATAACCTAGGCCAATAGTAGTGCCTATTCACTTTCTCAAGTGTCTTTTCCACTCCAAAGTGGCCTCCCAATCTTCCTTGGTGTTTCTCCTTGACTATGTTCTCCCTCATTGAACATTGAGGTATACACATTAAGTTTCCTTTGAGAAATAGTCCCTCCTACAACATGTAATAAGTGAATTCCACTTTGAATCCCCATTGGAACTTCTCACATGCCTCATAGGCATCTTTGAAATCAATGTCCTCCTTCTAGAGATCTTTTAATTCATTCATTCCCACACTTTGCAATTGTATCTCTTGTATAGCTAGTACTCTTCTACTTAGAGCATCAACAACCTTGTTTCTAACTCCTTTCTTATGTTTGATAACAAATGTGTATGCTTGCAAAGATTCTACCTATTTAAGGTGTCTTTGGTTCAATTTCTCTTGCCTATTCAAGAAACTAAGGGTATGGTTATCTATGTAAACCACAAATTCTCTTGGTAGGAGATAATGTTTCCACTTTTTGAGTGATTGTACCATTGCATAAAACTCCAAATCATAGGTGGAGTACTTCTATTTGGCATCATTCAACTTCTCTGAGAAGAATGCCACAGGGTGTCCCTCTTGACTTAACACTTCTCCAATGGCTATCTTACTAGCATCACACTCCACCACAAATAACTGATTGAATTTGGGGAACCTAAGTGTAGGTAGTTATTCTATCCTCCTCTTCAACACTTCAAATCCTTGATCTACTACTGCTGTCCACTTGAACTGACATTTGATTCCTCCTTTTATAGTGTTGAGGATAGGGGCACATACATGACTAAAATTCCTCACAAATTTTCTATAGTAGGAGGCTAATCCATGAAAACTCCTAACATCCCATATGGATCTAGGGGTAGGCCATTCCAAAATAGATGTGACCTTTTAAAGATCCATCTTCATACATCCATTAGCAACCACAAAACCAAGATACACTAATTCAATTTTTAAGAAATCAATTTTTTCCTGATTGATCATCAACTTCTCTTAGTGTAGCCTCCTCAATACCATTTCCAAATGCTTCATGTTATCCTCCTTAGACCTGATAAAGATAAAAATGTCATCAAGATAAACTATTACAAACTTACCTATGAAATCTGCTAGCACTTCATTCATGAGCCTCATGAATGTGCTAGGTGTATTTGTTAGGCCAAAGGACATTACTAGCCACTCATACAACCCTTCATTTTTCTTGAAGGTTTTCTTCCATTCATCACCAGGCATAACTCTGATTTGGTGATACCTTGAATTCAAATCCACCTTGAGAAATAACAAGAACCTCCCAAATTGTCTAGAAAATTCTCAATCCAAGGCATGAGAAATCTATATCTGATTGTGATTTTGTTTATAGCCCTAGTGTCCATACACATCCTCTATTTTCCATCCTTCTTGGGTGCAAGGATAGTTGGCACAACATGAGGGCTCAAACTCTTCCTTACTAGCCCCTTCTCCAACAAATCTTGAATTTGTTTTTCTATCTCTACATTTTGACCTTGTGTCATCTTATATGCTGCCTTGTTAGGAAGATTAGCTCTAGGTATGAGGTCTATCTGGTGACTCACATCCCTCATGGGTGGTAATGAACTAGGAAATCCATTATCCACTATTTCATGGTACTTTTCCAATAGTGCTTGTACTTCTTGTGGCATACTGGCTTTCTCTTTGGTCTCCTCCTTTGGCTTCACAATTACTGCACAATAGACTCCTTTCTCCTTCTTCATAGTCTTTAGAAACTCCTTTCCACTTAAGAGCATCACACTAGTTCCCACATGCTTCTCTTCATTAGGTTCTTGTAAGGGATCCATCTAAAACTTCTTTCCTTTCTTAGTAATCACATAGTTATTCTTCTCACCATCAAGAATGGCCTTCACATCATATTTCCATGGGCATCCTAGAAGAAGATGACATGCATCCATAGGAAATATGTCACATATGACCTTGTCCTTATACTCTCCTATTTCAAACTCCACCATAGTTTGTTCATCCACCACTATCTGTTATCCCTTGTTTAGCCATGATATTTTGTAGGGAGTAGTGTGAGGTATCCTCCTAAGTTTCAATCTATCCACCATCTCAGTTGACACTATATTCTCTATGGATCCAGAGTCCACTATCACCTTGTAGATCTTCCTATGGGACCTACAATTAGTCTTAAACAAGTTCTTTCTTTGAGGTGGTTCTATGATACTAGGAACTTTCAACAAAGTCCTCCTCAACATTAGATTCTCTCCATCCAATACTCGCCTTGCCTTGGAAATGGGAGAAGTGATACGTTGTGTGTAATCCTCTTGCACCAACTGGAATCTACCCCTTGGTGGTCCTCTTCCTCTATATCCTCCTCTTTGAAATGACCCTCTATACTGGTTACTTCCACTATTTTCCATAGATTGATTCTCTTCTAGTCTATTTAGGCTTTGTCCTCTGCCAAAGTTACTCCTGCCTCTGAATCCTCTATTATTATTACCTCTACCTCTTTGGTGGAAATCATTCCTCCTCCTAGCCTTCTCCTCTTCTCTCAAGGCTAACTAAAAACACTTGTGCATATTGCCAGGAGCCATCATACTAATTTCATCTTGGATTCCTTGTCTCAACCCATTGAGATACCTTGCTACCTTTTCTACCTCCTCTTCTTGTCTTCTTTCCCTTAGGCTCAGTTTTTGAAACTCCTCAGTGTAGGCACTTACTGTCAACTCTTTTTTGTCTCAAGTTCTGCAACTTCTGATACATTTGAATCTCATAATTAGTGGGAAAGAATTGTACCCTCAATCTCTGATCTTCATTCTCTCCCAAGAAGCTTACTTCTTCTTACCAGTGGCTACCCTATCATCTTGCATCATGTTCCACCACACCAATGTAGATCCTTTGAGTCTAGCCTTTGTACAATTGACTCTCTTCTCCTCTGACATTTCTTTGTAGTCAAATTGGTTGTCTATGGCCTCTAGCCAATCCAATAACTCCTCACCATTCAAGCTGCCATAATAGTAGGGTATGTGTTCCATACTATATTTATTAAGGTAATTGTAGGAATCCAAGAACACCTTCTATTCTTTATCCATCTCCACTTCTTTTCCTATTCCATTTGACTCTCCTATCTGGATTTCATCTTCTTCATCACTCTCATCTCCCCATTCAGTGAATTTCCTCTTATCCTTATTCTCTGTCAAATTAGCCTTTGCCAATATATTTTGGACCAAGTCCACTATGGAATCTTTTATCATTTCCTTGGGTGACATGTTTTCAACCTTGTGGCTCTGCTTGCCTTCAAACATACACTAAACTTCAAGAAATTCTGGCTCTGATACCACTCTGATTCAGAGGGTTTAGATTTCTAGTGATTCCTTCTCCCAAAATGCTTATAACCTCTCCTAACCATCCAATGGTTACTTCTCCTAAGTGTTCTTCACCAATATGGATCTCCTAGACCCTTCTTTCCAACTTTCCTCCTAGGTATATCTGGCTTGATCAAGACACAAAGTTCATTCAAAGACAACTAGTCCAACTAGTTCACTATTTCTCTTGATTCTTCACTAGATCTCCCCCTAGAACCCCAAACCCTTGATTAGGATCTTCCCCATACACCACATAGACTCTTTCCTATGTTCTTGGTCCATTAAAAGTGCTTTGGAAACATTTTCAACACTTCTGGACACTCCAACAATCTAATTATTACCAAATACACTAGGAGGCCTAATTAGGCTTATTCCTAGTAGGTCTATTTTCACTGTTTTGGGCCAAATGATCCCATTTTCTCCAAACAATCTCACATAATACTTTTAAAATATTAAATCTATCTACTACCCCTTCAAGAAGGCAAAATCATAGTTTCTCAATGCACCTACAACCCTATTTACTACCAGGCCCTAGTTTTCAGCCATGTTTTTAGGCCTCTGGACCAGTCAGTACAAAAAGTCCTCAATTAGGTCTTTGATCTTCCTTTCAACATATAAAACCATTTTATCCTTCAAGGTGACACATTAGGGCTTCCACAAATGCCACTAATTCATCCATCCAAGACCATGGGTGTTTGATTACAATCTAATATTTACCCTGTCCAGGCTCACCTACTCCTAGCAGTCAGCCACAGGGCTTTGATCCAAGCTTAGGAATCCACTTACAAAAACAAAAAGAATAAAAATAAAATATTTACAGACCCTAACCCATCATCCCACATGTTTTAATCCATTTTCAATAGTGGATGGTTAGGTTAGAGCCATTTTTGCTCCTGCAACTCTGCAAATTGAACTTGCAGATACAGTGGCCTAAAACCTAATGTAAATCCACACTACCTTAACTTGAAAGAAAACTAATATATTCACAAGGAAGCTAATTCAAATCAATACACCCCCATGGGGTCTGATCGCCTAATCTAATCCGTACACAACCATATAGAATGCAGAAAGCACTGAGAATTACAGTAAAACACAAAGAGCCATTCATACAGAATGTTTTCAAAAGTACAATGCAATCCAAAACTCCACTAACCATCTAAAATAATCAAACCATGCTCAAATACCCAAGAATGGGTGGTTAAAACCGCTCAAACTTCCATTTTCAACTTTTTGCAAAAGTTGCTCGAGCAACTTTTTAGCACTTTTTGCTCTTTGACTATAATAGTCAACTCGATGACTATTTACCACTCCTATGACCCTAGTTAGGATACTTAGGGTCCTAGAAGATAGTAAAACCACAAGTTACACAAAAATAGTAACTTTGACCATTCTAAGCCAAAATGGCCATATTGTCACCTAGGAGCACTTTTGGCTCTTTACAAACATGTGAACAAGTTGAGATCCCAAAACCTAATGGATCTTATTCAAACCCAAACTAAGACTCCTAAAACAACCCTAAACACACAAAACACATCAAAAAGGGAGGTGACCTACACCAATAATCATTGAAGATGTGGAATAATTAGAATGTACCGAAGAACCTTGTGAGGCACCTTTTTTGTTATTTGATCTGACCGATATCTACTAAATGGAAATCTGGGCATTCTGCTAAAAATTCATGTTGTTTATGATATAGAATGTGATCATTGGGACATGTGTGTATTGTCTAATACTTCATTCCAATTTTATTCATAATGGTAGATAATTATCAGTACGAATGAGGTAGAATGTTTGATGGTGTAACAAAAACTCACCTATCAACCTACAACAACAAATATTAATTGTTAATATAATGAATAGTAATGGTATGCTAACATTGAAGATGACAAAAATGGCATACCTTAGCATACGTGACATTTCTACATTGGATAAACCATTCATAACCTTCAAGTTCACCAACAAGACTATAGCGGAGAGAAGAGTTTTTTGAGAGCATTGGTATAGGGATTCGTATGCCTTCTCAAGTATAGGTATATCAAGACCATCTTCATCATCATTATCATATGCGCTAGTACCATCATCATGATCATCTTGATCAACTACACCAATACCATCTTCTTCAATCATATCCTTTGGCACATTATCAGCTATGCCAATACCATTTTCTTCAATTGTGTTCTCTACCATAGGATCATCTTCTTCCATGGGAGCGTTATCCTCGACTTGGATATTCACACCTCCATGTTCCTCTAGTTGAAAATCCACATTCTCCAATCAATGAAAATTGTGCCCCCTTCAACATGACCATGTTGCCTACAATGACTCTGGGCTGTTGTGATTATAATTATTTGATTCTTTAAGCCCTTACACTTTTTTCAAGGACAATTACATTTATCAACTTTTATTTAGAACTGAGACCAAAATCTAGCAATTGTCTCGTTATTTTGTTCTGGGTTCATATTGCCAGGTGTGAACTTTCTTCACAGGAAATTATTCTAGCTATAAATATACAAAATGTAAACATACAAGCATTAGTAGTATCTTGTATATAATAAAAAATAGTAAAATATTACAATATTATACAAGATTTAAAAATACACACACAAATCATGCTCACTAGATTAGGCCAACCAATTTGCACATTCCTTCCCAAATCATCTTTCCTAATATTTTTCCTCCACCATAATTTGGACTTATAAGTACTTTAATGTGATTAAGGTTTTTAAGTTCATAATTGGTTAGAATGCAAAGTTGCAAAAACAATAATGTCAACATTAATAATCAGCCACCATTGATGAAATTTCATTAGTAATCAGCCATCCTTCATAACAAATGATAATTATGTTGTTCGCCAAAATAATCATTTATGATTATTTTGGTGAGCTTAAACATGAATGGTTATCATTAACAACTTGACCAGCCCAATTACATTAACAACTTGAAGAACAATTTGTCTTCTACACCTCAGTACTTGCACACGTGCAAGCCTATTTATTTATGAATGTGTAGTGTTGAGAAATATATATCTATATATCTATGTTATCTACTTATAACGTGTTAATCAAGTGATAAAAAATTATATCTATATATTGATGTTATCTACTTATGTTATGGCAATGCAAGCTATGATATGGTTTTGTGATAAGGTAAAAAATTTGGTTCTCTATGACTTAATAGCATAAGATTCTCCATTAAATAAAAGATTCTAGAAACTCTTGATTTAAAATATTATGTACGTAAACTGATGAGCAACAATAAAAACTTAAATTACACTTAATCTTCCAGGCCTTCCATTTAAATTAGAATAAATTTTACCACTTAACTAAATCTATGGAGCATGCCATAATACATGTTTTACCACTTAACAAACATTATATGGTAGAATCAACTCCACTAAAGAAAAGATGAATACTATCAATAAAGTCTCCCAAATATAAAAGATAGGACTGTACAAACAAAGATGCAATGTCATCAAGTACTCATCCCAAACTAGCCATATTTGAAAGATAATGTATATATGCTGCACTGAATCACAAGGAGTTACAGTGAAAAAATAGTCATGGTGATGGTAAGTCATTGTTGCAAGAGAAATTAGAAAAAGATGTGGACTTTCATGTTTCAAAGCATTAGTTTTGGAGGGCAGAGTGGTAAAAGAAAAAGTTTTGATAATTTTGATGATGAGTTAGAGGGTTATCATGCAATAATTATATAAAAAAAAAAAGATGTTTTACTGGGAAGGCTCTTGCAAAAAATACAAGACTATAATAACAAAGGGAAAAGGGGATGAGCTAGAAAGAGAGTGAAATTACGAACAAATGGAAAAGAACAACAAATAGTAACTATCATGTCAAAAAAGACAATCATAAGACATCATGACAACCTATAATTTTTCAATGGCATGCTTTGAAGAGAAGGAAAAGGCTTCATCAAAGCTTGAAGGATGTAAGAAAGGATGATATATCCTAGGAGATAAGAAGCAGAGAACAAATGGCAGTCCCTAGAAAACATGTTAAAAGCTTACCACCCACTAAGTTAAGATGGACTTGACATGAGAGTAAAACATTTTAAAAGTCAACAAAGGCAAGCATTGTGAAACATGTAGGAGCGGTGGCCATCTTGACAAGGACAATCATAAGATGTTAAATAGTCCATAAGGTTTCAGAGGCATGTTTTGAAGAATATATGAAGAATTCAACATAAAGTTATTTGAGAATAAGTTAGCTTAAAGGATTGTATGACAGTGCCAATTCACCACTATAGAGACAGCCAATGTCAAACTCTACAAAGTACAGATGACATTTCATAGATGATAGTGCCCGATTTACATGGCTAGGGATAGAAAATGTCACTTCTTAAACCAATGAATTAATTTTTCTTAGACTCCCCCAAGTTTACACAGTGAATGTTCTTGTAGCATGTTATTTTTTTCCTTGATGTGGTAAAAATGAATGAATGGATGCATATTTCTGATTCATCATTGAGAAGAATGAAATACAACAATGTTTGTCCCCCTTTTTCCTCTTTTTGATTAGTACTTGTAGGCCTTATAATAGGATCCATCTATGTGCTCTTCCATTAATTACAAAACATTTCTTCCCGAGTCTCCTGGATATTGTAGAAAGTTCTCTCTTGCGGTGTCATCTTTTGTTTTTGGCTTAAATCCTGGCTGCAATTTAATTTTACATAGAGATTGCATGTCTGTGGTATCTTTTATCTTGAAGTATATAGAAAAAGGGCTCTCTATGGACTTCAGGTAGAGGATGCTACAACACTGCTCTCATTTAGTATCTCTTGCTTCATTAGATCCAGACATGGTTTGAGGTTATCATCTTAACAGTGCAACATACTAATAATCACTTTACTTTCAACAGGGCCACTGGATAATTTTAGACAAATTAATGGAGTATTGTATGTCTGAATGTGTGGTTCACAGAAATTTCATTTAGGCATAAAAGCAATAACATAAATATGAATATATATAAACATGTGTATCTATGACCATATACAAGAATATATATATTCATAAATACATCTGCGTATGCATATTCATATACATATTCACAAATATACAAATATATATATATATATATATATAAATATATATATACAAATTCATATTTATATATGTAAACATATATATATCTACATTCACAAATAAAAATACTTTGACATATGTTTTTAGATATATATATATCAGATGTTAGACATTTCATTAAACATTAAGGATATTTTTATCAGTAATACTCTCACATCTATAATTTCATTAAATCAACTAGCAGAAACAAAGATCAGTAAGAATTTTTCGCACACTAACAAGAATGAATGCAACAATGAATGTTCTTGTAGCATGTTATTTGTTTCCTTGCTGTGGTAAAGATGAATGAATGGATGCATATTTATGATTCATCATTGACAAGAATGATATAGAGCTATGAAAGACAAAAATCCTAGCTACGTGAATGAAATGAAATGGAACCCTAGCCGTGTGAATGGACAAGAATTTTTCCCAAAAAAAATCTCTAAAATACCAAATAGAGCTATGAAAGACAAAAATGCAGAGGTATATAAGGAGCGCATACCTATTTAGGGGAAAAAATAGATTAATGTTGCCCAAAAATGTGTCAAAATGTCAATGCAGTGGAAGAACCTACAACAAATGATTCAAGGCAAATGTCAAGGTAATGGTAAATGTGGAAGAACCTACAGAAAAAACACACTCACTTCAACCAGCTCCCGCCTACCCAGACTTCCAAACCTCCTGTCCACAATATACCCAAAGAGTGATCAAATGATCTCGAACCTTTTTTTAATCTTTATGAGCCCGCATTGCTTGAACTTTTGACCAAATTGAGCTCATAAACATTAAAATACAAATTTGGATTTTGACCAAATCGGGCTCATAAACAAAGAAAATTGAATCTAACAAGCCAAAAAAAGGCCTTGGTCAAAATTAAAGGTCAAAAATTGACCTCAAATGTATTAGTGTGATGAATGGACTGCAAAGCATATGGCCCTGCTGGTTTATAGTATTCATGCTTCTGGCAGCCATGATTGTACCAATTGGTACAACTCCAACCCCTTCTTTGTGTTTCTCTATCAGTTTGTCATAGATTTTCATAATATATTTCTTTTTCTGCATTGTTTTTACTTTTGATTGTATCTATTAATATTCTATGTTCTATTATCAAAATGTTAGAGAATACAAGAGCAAGAAGATGCAATAAATAAATACAATCGAATTTAGCAACAACACAAAGATATATTCTGGGATTGATTGTGTTTCAGTTTCTGGGATTGCAAGATATATATAGTTTGTAAAAACTAATATCTCTAATATATTTTACTTTTTATAGTATTTCTAATTTCGATTGTGATTATTTGTTTATTTATCTACGTCAAAATTTCAAATCATATTGGATAATCTATCATCATTTGAATGGTAGAGATTTCATATAATCATATAATCAAATTCTAAAAAAATTTAATAATAACTCTAATATAATTCAAAGTTGTATCTTTCTAATTGCGTTGCAGAAGGATCAATGCCCATTTTACATTTGGGTTCTGAAGAATTGGTGGATAAAAAGTATAAATCGTCATTGCCCATTTTACATTTGGACTGCGAGGAGAAAAGTAATCATGTCAAGTGCATAAAATTGTTATTTTTTGGGGACTCTTCACATAGGAAATTGAAGGGCAGTGTGAAAGCAGTTAGGAGAAGTACATCACCACCACCCCCTGCTTCAAATAAATCCAAAACTAGTACAGCGAGTAAAACATGATGCCCATTGTCTGAAGATGTCTTCTTTTTACTTTTTTGAAGATCATCCTAGGATTTAAGCGTGTGATTACATATTTGGTTTTCTTGGCTGCAGATTGATAGATTTTAAAGGAGGCATAATGTATTTAAGGGGTATAGTTGTGGGAAATTTGGGAAGTTGTTGGCTTATTCTTTTTAAAATTGGAATTC
>MU224185.1:398958-415504 GCA_018584345.1 Thuja plicata
AGTCTTCTATGTTATTAGATGAATATTTTTAATTGTGTAATTGATGTGTTAGATCACTTTGTAGTTATGTAATTGATCTTTATGAAGATACAATTGAACTTGCTTGTAGATCTAAATTTGTACATAGCGATTTGAATTTTTTTCTTATTGTTTGGAGTTCTAAATTTGTACATAGAGATTTGAATAGTGAGATCATGGCACTAAGACACCTTCCAAAGAAGCTAGTGATCATGTTTCCTATAGGTGGTCTCAACCTTTTCACTTTCCAACAACATCTTCACCTAGGCATGGTGCTTTCAGTTAGCTAAATTATAGCAAGTTTCCTTGTCTAGATCTATAAATATCTTCTATCTATATTCAAAAACTTGCAAATGAAGATCAAGAAGAGGGTTCTCTTATTGGTTAGAAACCTATTGCTAATGGTTCTATCCCCGTTGATATATAGGGAAAACTAGATGACTATGATCCCTCCTTGATGGTATAGCTCTTGCCACCTTATGGCTTTATTTGTTCATGTTATTTTAGTTTTGACCTTATTAGGCTTTGGTTTGGTATTTCATCTTCGTGTTTGAACTTTTTCTTAATTAAACTCTAAAAACACATCTTCTACCATGCATCCCTTTTTAAAAATAATATATAATTCTATTTCATTATATAAAAAGTATCCTAAATGAAACTTTAAAAATGTGCTTTGTATAACCTATTTTTAATATATAAAAATAATAATAAATCCAATAATCATGGAAGAATGTAAACTAATAATAAATACCACCAAACCACTAACTTGTTAAAAAGCATATTGTTCCAAACGCCAAAACATTTGCAGTTTGTTAATACATGCTTAAACCCACTAAAATATTCAAGGAAATAATACCATTGTTAATGTCAAATCACAGATAATTTTTTCTATATCATCATCTGATACAAAAGCAACACACTGTGGAATTCATACTATCAGCACTGTAATATAGATAGAGCAATAAAATAACATAGTTTACTGGACCATATAAAAGCATCCATCAATACCCAAGTGAAATAATATGATGTTTAAACTGTAAAATGAACAATCTCTAATCAATATTCAAATTAGCCCACAAAACTTTACAAGATTTCCAAATTCCAAAGTAACCAACCATTGATTTTTGCAGTTCATATAAACCAATAACTTTTTGTCTTTGATGGTTCTCAAGATCCACTCATCCTAACAATAGAATTTGGAGCCTTCTTTGGCTTAATCATAGAAATAACATGACAATCCTCAACTGTTTGAAATGAGGAACTGCACCCAAGCAAACCAGATCTATAAGGCAGAAAATATTTTCGCCTACTTTCCTCTGCCTTAGAGCGATCAATCATTCTGCTTTTTGCAGCATACCCATTCACATTTTCCAAAAATTGCATAGATTTTCCTATCATTTTCCCTTCACCATATCTTGCAAGACCATCCTTTTTCTCAAGTTTTTTTTTCCTTTTTTCTTTACACTGCGATTGAATTCCTCTTTAGATGAATTCCTCAAATTCATGGACTTTTGGGTCTCTTTAGTTTCTGCATGAACTTGGAAGATCTTAGATTTATTAGTAATATTCCTCTTTGTTTTTGTATGAATCCTTGTAGACCCACAAGGGCTAGGACTCCCAGAGCCCATTAAACAGTTCTACTTTTATGTGGGTATTTTAAGATCTTTAGAAGGGTATTGTGCTTAAATAATGCAATCTTGGAAGTTGCTTGAATTGAGATTTTCATCTAATGAGTTTTAAATGATTTTAATTTAATGAAAGGATGGTTTTTCTTGTGGTTCATAAAAATGTGATATGACCTCATCAGTCCTTAGAATACAGATTAGTATCATCGTTTTAATTTATCTAAATATAGTTTTTTTAGGGTTTTTTCACTGAGGAACCATTCTTCAACACATGAGAATCCAAAATGTGATGCATGTGCAGAGTGAAGGAGATGTATGAGAAGAATTGAAAGAGATTTATGAGAAGGTTTACAAGGAGATCATGAGAAGAATGTGAACAGACTATGATGCATGTGCATTTTTCACTATGTTTTCACAAAATTTTCACGTGAATTGCATTTTAGCATTTAACCTATGTTTTTAAACTCTATAACTTTTTTTTTTGCATCATTCTAGTTTTTCTCTTGTAGATCCTGCATTTCTGAAGCCTATTGTTGTATTTCTGTATGAGAATCTATATCTTTATCATTTATTATTGTATTTTCATAGTTTCATCAATTCTACATCTGGGTTGAATTAGTTAAATGCATTTATGTGAAGGTATACCTATGTTTTTTCTTTATGCTTCTGCATTTTTGTTACAAAATACAATAGGGTTTCATTTGATTTTGATTTTGAGATAATTTCCATCTCTATGGGTGACTATTGCAAATATTTTGAAAGTATCTCCCCTTTTCTTTATTATCCTCGCGTCTATCCATAATCTACCCTAATCTGCAGAAAATAAAAACAACTATCTAAAACATAAGAAAATTACTTACCAGACAAATTTTGGATGCACTTGTTGCTCGATCCCTCTGTTCGCCCGCAAGCACTTCGGTACTAGTACTGCAAAATGAAATTTCAGATGCACTCGTTACTCGATCCCTCCCACCCGCGAGTGTTTTGATACTAGCACTGAAAAATGAGTTTCACTTTTCACTTTTTTTTTTGTTTATGAGCCCGCATTGGTCCAAATTTTGACCAACTCGGGCTCATCAACATTAAAAGCCAAATTTGGTTGATATTTTGACTAAATTAGGCTCATAAACAAAAAAAAAGAATCTAACAAGCCAAAAAAAGGCCTTAGTCAAAATGAAAGGTCAAAAATTGACCTCAAATGTATTAGTGCCAAGACTTTCTCCAACTTTAAAACACAGTTGTGGATCAACTTTAAGTTACTCGGGCCTCTGACCAGATCCTGCCAAGTGTTGCTCCATCATGACGACTCTATCATTGGATATCGAGCACTTATCCCTTAAGGCTTTACACCGAACATACGATCTTTTCAAACTTACTTTCCCTTATCAGCCTTAGCAACCTCCGGGACCATGATGCTAGAGGTACCACTTGTCGACCAAGTGCAAAGGCTCAAAGTATATCTATCAAGTATCTTTCCATTAAGGCTTTACGCCGACCGTCAGATTAAAATAAACTTACAATGCCTTTACCTTTCTTTACTTCTAGCTGGGTCACATCATCTATCCAAGTGTCAAGCATGCACGATGGCTTGAACACTATCTGACGATCATATTTTCTATAAGGCTTCACGCCCACCGTCAGATCAAAACCAACTTCACAACACATTAAATTTACCTTTGGATTTTTAACCGTAGGTCCCACAAAAATGTTATGGACACGTGGCCGCCAGGTGTAATCCCTCAAAGTTTATCTCCTATGCATCTTCTTCATAAGGCAAAGTGCCAACCATCAGATCTAATTTAACTTGACTATAGCTTACCTCACCACCACTTTACTGACCGTAGGTCCCACCTCCCAGATAGGATACATTTCATAGAGCTGCAATGCCTTAATGACTAATCAACTTACACCTCTAGCTTGAGGCAATACACCACTCACATAATCAAATCTGACTTGAACGTTCTTTACTTTACCCTAAATACTGAGCCAGACCGACTGGGGACACATGGTGACCAGGTGTAATTCCTTGAACACTAATTATCACTCATCTGTTAGTAATAACTGAGAGGGGGGGTGAATTGGTGGCCTCAAAAATTAATCCTTAAATCAACCCTTAAAACTTATAACCACAAATTATGTCTCAAGTTATCTTTTGTCCTACAAGATGAATGCCTTGAAATAATTTTATCAATTTTCTACTTGTTGGATTGCTTTGTTAATCTCTCTTCTGTATGATTACCGATAAGCAATCATCTATTTATCGAAACATAGTAAATATGCAAAGTATACTGATAAATCCAGAATTGCATATGTGAAATATAAAACAGTAAAGTAATAAAGCATTAACACATAACACATGAATTTTTAATGTGGAAACCCTGTTAAGGGAAAAACCATTGGGACCGATACCCCAATTTTTCACTCTTCTGAAGTGAGCCCTGTTAAGAGCCAACCCTATTAAAGGTTACAAACACACTATTAGGTGTGACCTTGTTAGAGGATTTAAAAGATATTTTGTCACCTATTATCTGGCATCTAATGCTACCATCCTTGATCAAACACTCACTTGGCCTGTCAATAGGTGTCAGGCATATCCAATGCTAATTTTATGATCAAGATTTTTGATACTCCTTGGGATGTATCTCAATTGTAAAAGACTTTTAAGTCCTACTTTGTTAAGAGACTTGATGCGTCAATGGTTAAACTAAAACACTAATGATCTGATCATACATACAACTCAATTGCATATTTTCAGATCTATTGTAAGTCCATTACCTCTCTGATCGATATAATTAGTTCTATACCTTTGCTCCACACTGTTCTTATTTGTGATGTTGTCTCACTATTCATCACTGTCTGCAGAATCTAGCTCTTTCCTTAGCTTGTTGATCAAGACTAAATGAAGGCTTTCGTCTCCTTCAAATTTTCTTTAGCATCTCTCCTCTTCTCTTTTTCAGCTCTCCCACCTATTCATAAAGAATTAGGTTTGTCTCTTTGTAGACATGTTTTATTTTTTCTTGGATTTCTTGATTCTTGGCGTGTTCCACAATTCTCACCAATAGATTTAAAGAAAAATCTTGTTTTATCTCAAAGAGATCTTCTTTCCAACTAGATAAATAAGCTTTAAATCAATTACTTATCTCCGACTTTATCTAGATGATTAAAACAATAATAAGTATTTGTTACGTCTATTTATAGCTCTTGATAGCTAAGCATTTTTTCATTTCTGAACTCTCTGTTCTGTCGGTCAACACTTCAGCTAGTTATCAATTATAACTGATTGTTCCATCGATGTGACTTTAGTTGTCATTGGGATCTCCATCCTTGTCTTTTCCATCAGGAAACACTAAAATTATTTCCGTCGGGTTACTCTGTTCTTTGCTTGTCGAGCAACACTGTGACTTTTCTCATCAGTAATGCCAAGCATTCGCTCCTCGGGTAACACTGTGACTTTTCTCTTTCAATCTGTCTATCGACGTGTACTCCATCGGTGTATACAATCACTTAGTGAATACTTGACTTATATGCATTACTGATAGCATAGCCTCAATTCATCATTTCTTTGAAGTCTTTGGCAGTATTTTCATGACCATATAGATTATATCAAGTTGACATCAATGACAATACAATACATTAACTGATTTAATGCCTTGCATGATCATCAACTTAACATCTTCAAACATTCAATCAGTTACATGTCATCAATCTCTTCCTTTGGCATTGATGGCAACATAATACATTATCATACTATACTATTGCTAATATAATATGAAATATATAGTTTCGTCAAGCTTTCCTAATGTAACTAATAAAAATGTCTAGATTTCATTAAGCTCAAATAGATTTGATTTGATTCTTGCAGCTTTCTTTCTATCTTCAATCCCTTCACTGGATAGATCTAGAATCTTTCTTTCTTTGTTGTGATGTGTTCTCCTTCTGTGTCAAAATCTCTCCTTTTGACTGTTCTCCTTTCTTGTGATGTCTCTTGTCATTAATTCTCTTCCTTTGTGTTTACTCTCCCTTTCTTTTTACATCTCTCCCTTAGATGATAATGGATATAATCTCTCTCTTTATCAGTATGATAATGAGATATCTCTCTCCCTTTGAAAGTAATGCCAAACAAACATTTTTCAAACACATATTTGACAGTAATGTCAAATGAATCCTTTCTATCCATAATATATTCCTTGAATTTCCATCGGTAATAACTCTGGTGCTTTGAGTAAGTAAATACCTTGCTGTGTATAGATGTATCATTGAAGTCCATCTCTTTTCTTGCATCAATATGAATGATATTCTGATAATATATAGGTTGATGCAGCCTTCTAGTCATCTTACTGACTAGTAGACAAGGGTTTGACCCCTAGTCCATTTCTCAAGTACTCAAATGCATCCTTGGGCAGTGGCTTAGTGAAGATATCGGCCAATTGTTCCTTTGATTGCACATACTCTAGTATCACCTCATTTCCCTAAACTTGTTCTCTCAAATAATAATACTTGATGGCAATATACTTTGTTTTAGAATGCATGACTGGATTCTTGGAATTGTTTATTGCACTTGTATTATCACACTAGATAATTACTGGTTCTAAAATTTCCATATGCATACCTTCCAGTAATTGTTTGATCCATGCAATATTTGAGCAATTTGCAGCAACAACAACATACTCTACTTCTGCAGTAGACTGAGAGATGCATCCTTGCTTCTTGTTGATCCATGTGACAAGTCTATCACCCACAAAGAATGCTCCTCCAATTTTTCTCTTTCGATCATCAATATTTCCAACCCAATCATCATTGCTAAAGACCTTAAGTTCAAATTTTCCTTCTCTTCTATACCATAGGCCATATTCCTTGGTATTCTTCATATATCTTAGGATTCTTTTCACAGTAGTCATATGTGATTCTCTGGGATTAGCAAAAAATATTGCAACTATTCCTATTGCATGTGCAATATCTGGTCTAGTGTGTACAACATACATGAGTTTTCTAATTGTTGATCTGTACAAAGTTTGATTTACCTCTGATGAATTGTCTTCTTTTGTCAGCTTACATCCATTTTCCATCGATGCTCCAATTGGGTTGGACTCTTCCATCTTGAATATTTTCAGTACTACTTTGATGTACTTGGATTGTGTAATAAAAATACCTTCATCTTATTGCATTATCTTTAGAACAAGAAAGAACTTGATCTCTCCAAACATAGACATCTCAAATTATTTGTTCATTTCATTTGCAAATGATTTGAATAGCATATCGTTGCCTCCAAATATGATGTCATCAACAAATATCTCAGCAATCAAAATGTTAGTATCAATATCTTCCTTCAAATAAAGATTATTGTTTTCACTAGTCCTTACAAATCCAATACTTATAAGATAGGAGTGAAGTCTTTCATACTAGGCTCAGAGTGATTGTTTCAATCCATACAAGGCTTTGTGTAGCCTACATACCATGTTCCTCTTGTCTGGATCAACAAACCCTTTTGGTTGTTCAATGTATACCTCTTCTTCAAGTATTCCATTCAGGAATGCAGACTTGAAATCCATTTGATATACCTTGAATCCTTTACATGCAGCATAAGTAAGTAATATACTCACTCCTTCAAGCCTAGCAATAGGTGCAAAGGTCTCTCCATAGTCAATCCCTTCTTCTTGTGCATACCCCTTGCATACTAGTCTTGCTTTATTTCTTGTGACTTATCCATTCTCATTTAGTTTATTCCTAAATATCCATTTTCTACCAATGATATTCTTGTCATCTGGTCTTAGTACAAGTGTCCATGTCTTTTTTTCTCTATCTGCTCAATCTCTTCATTCATAGAACTTATCCATTCATCATTACCTAGTGCAACATTGATAGATTTGGGCTCATAATCACAAATAAGACATCTTGTATTTAGAGACTTACTTCTGGTTCTCATACTAGCCTATTTATCTCCTATGATCTAGTTCTATGGATGATTCTTTCTAACATATCTTGAAATTATAGGTTCAGCTCTTTGTCTATCAGTTTGATCATCATCTTGTTCTTCATTCTATTATCCATCACTTTGTGCATTATCTTGAGCAATATTATGATCATTAGAATTTGCAGCTTGATGCTCAGGTGCAATGATCTGTTCCTTGGGAGCTCTACATTATTGTTTGGGTAGAGTTTTAGGTTCATCATTGTAAGAAAACTTGTTGTAGTCCTCTAGTTCTTTAGTACTTTCCTTTTCATTCTTCTCTACAAACTCATCTATCTTTACATTTGCACTTTCAACAATTTTGTTAGAGGCTTTATTTAGACATTTATAAGCCTTGCTCTTGGTGGAATACCCTAGAAATATTCCTTCATCATTCTTGGAGTCAAGTTTTCCTTTTCTATCATCTTTTTAGATATAACATTGACTACCAAAAATTTTGAAATAACTCACATTGGGTGTATATTTATACCAAATCTCATAAGGTGTCTTTCTTCAATTGTACTCTATTCAATGTGTAGACAGTAGTACTAACAACTTGTTTCCAAAAGATTTGGGTGATGCCTTTTTCTCTCATCAATGTCCTTGCACAATCAACTATGGATTTGTTCCTTCTCTCAACAATTCCATTTTGTTGTGGTGTTCTTGGTGCAGAGACATGTCTTCTGATTCCATGCTCATTACAAAAGTTAGTGAATTCATCTAAAATAAATTCCCCTCCTTTATCTAACCTTAATCATTTTAATTCTTTACCACTTTGTTTCTCAACCATTGCCTTATACCATTTAAACATCTTAAATGCTTCTGATTTATCTTTTAGAAACATGATTGTCATCATTCTAGAGTAATCATCAACAAAAAGAATAAAATATCTATCTCCATAATAACTCTTTGTCCTCATAGGTCCACATAAATTAGTATGGACTAATTCTAGAATGGCATCATATGTATGGGTTTTTCTTTTGAAACTAGACTTTGTCATCTTACCTTTTTGACAATTCTTACACATGATGTTGTCGGGCTTGCTCATCATCAGTAAGCCTCTAACATTTCTATTTTTGCTAATCTTTATCATGTTGTCAAATTTCACATGACACAATCTTTTGTGCCACAACCATATGTCTTTGTTTGTAGAAATCAAACAAGTGGTGTCAGTATCATTGAGATAGAATAAGTTACCTTTTGTCTACTCACCAGTACCAATTAGATTTCCTGATTTATTGAATATCTTTGCCTTCTTCTTTTCAAATGCTACTTTGTGACCTAAATTATTCAACTGAGAAACACTCAATAGATTATAATTCAATCCATTTACCCAATAAGCATTTTCACATTTTATCTTATTATTCAACATTATGGTTCCTCTACCTTCAACTGGAAAAGGTGTGTCATTACACATTCTTACTGAACCACCTTTATAGTATTCAAAAGTCTCAAACTTTTTCTTATCACTGGTAATATGGTGAGTGCAGCCACAATCTATGATCTAGACATCATTTTTACTAACTTTAGATACGAGTGCAGTTTCTACATACCTTTTTTCATCATCATCTAAATCATCTTTCACTACCACAAACACTATCTCGATGTCTTCATTAGATTTGGTGTCAGTATCATCATATTTACATTTTTATAGGTAATTGGTCTTCTTTCCTTTGTCCTTGTAGTCTCGGGAATCTCTTCTTTCTGATTGTCATTAGCTTCTGTAATCACCTCTATTAGACTTCTTTTCAAATGTTCTGTGATTAATTTTGTCATCTTTTCTTCTGTTAGGACATCTTGTAGCAAAGTGTTCAATCTCTTTACAATTAAAACAAACAAGTGGTAATTTACCTTTGTATTTACCTTCACCTCCCTGCATTCTTCTAGCCATAAGTGCTTCAATTTCATAAGATCATCCTCTTCACTTTCACTATCACTATCTTTTCTCATAGTGTTTTTATGACTTGATTTACTTATTCTCATAGAATTTTTGAATGCAGACTCTATATTTGGTAAGACACTATTATCAAAGTTATTCATCTCAAATGAAATCAGTCTTCCAATCAAACTGTCTAGAGTAACATTGCTATTTTCTACTATTCTCATTTCTTGAATGGAAGATACTCTAATAGAATAAGTAGGCAGTAAGGTTCTTAGAATTTTACTTACCACTGTATCTTCTTCTAGTGCACCTCCAACTCCTCGGATAACATTGACTACCTCTTTGAATCTTGTGCTGTACTGAGTGATGTTTTCACCTTCTTTCATTTTAATATCATCAAACTTTCCTCTAAGGATTTCTTCCTTGGCTCTCAAAACATTTTTTCACCACCATGTACAAGCATCAATTTGTCCCACATCTGCTTTGCAGTCTTGTAGGTTTTGACATCTTCAAATTCAGCACCAGAGAGTGAGGAAGAAAGCTCTATCATCATGAAATTGTGCTCATACTTCTCTCTCATTTGTTTAATGGGTGGTGCTCCTATGGGAAACACATATTCAAAATTATTGAGTAATGTCATCTCTGATACCTGATAAGTGGAGTCTTATTCTGCTCTTCCATGAAGCAAAATTATCTTTGTTCAACTTGGGCACATCTCATCTGTTCATCTTGTGATCTTTATCTTAGGTCTTGAAGCCTTCCTTCTAAGCACACAAGCTCTAATACCAATTGTTAGTAATAATTAAGAGGGGGGGGGGGGGGAATCAGTAGCCTCAAAAANCTTAGGTCTTGAAGCCTTCCTTCTAAGCACACAAGCTCTAATACCAATTGTTAGTAATAATTAAGAGGGGGGGGGGGGTGAATCAGTAGCCTCAAAAATTAATCCTTAAATCAACCCTTAAAACTTATAACCACAAATTATGTCTCAAGTTATCTTCTTTCCTGCAAGATGAATGCCTAGAAATACTTTTATTAATTTTCTACTTGTCGGATTGCTTTGTTAATCTCTCTTTTGTATGATTACCAATAAGTAGTCGTCTATTTACCGAAACACAATAGATATCTAGAGTATACCGATAAATATAGAATTGCATATGTGAAATTTAAAATAGTAAAGTAATAAAGCATTAACACATAACACATGGATTTTTAACATGGAAACCCTGTTAAGGGAAAAACCACTGGGACTGGTACCCCAAATTTTCACTCTTCTAAAGTGAACCCTGTTAAGAGCCAACCTCGTTAAAGGTTACAAACACACTATTAGGTGTGACCTTGTTAGAGGATTTAAAAGATAATTTTTAACCTAGTATCTGGTATCTAATGCTACCATCCTTGATCAAACACTCACTTGGCCAGTCAATAGGTATCGGGCATATCCAATGCTACTTTTGTGATCAAACTTTTTGATACTCCTTGGGATGCATCTCAATTGTAAAAGACTTTTAAGTCCTGCTCGATTAAGAGACTTGATGCTTCAATGGTTAAACTTAAACACTAATGATCTATTCATACATACAATAAAATTGTAGATTTTTAGATCTATTGTAAGTCCATTACCTCTCTGATCAATATAATCAGTTCTATACCTTTTCTCCACACTGTTATGCTCTGTGATGTTGTCTCACTATTCATCGGTGTCTGTTGAATCTGGCTCTTTCCTTAGCTTGTTGATCAGGACTGAATGAAGAATTTCTTCTCCTTCTGATTTTCTTTAGCATCTCTCCTCTTCTCTTTTTCACCTCTCCCACCTATTCATAAAGAATTAGGTTTGTCTCTTTATAGACATGTTTTACCTTTTCTTGGCTTTCTTGATTCTTAGCATGTTCCACAATTATCGCCAATATATTTAAAGAAAACTCTTCTTTTATCTCAAAGAGATCTTCTTTCCAACTAGACAAATATGATTTAAATCAATTACTTATCTCTAGATTTATCTCAATGATTAAAATAATGATAAGTATCCATTAAGTCTATTTAATGTATTTGTTAAGTCTATTTATAGCTCTTGACAACTAAGCATTTCATCGTTTCTAAACTCTCTGTCTTGTCGATCAAAACTTTAGTTAGTTATCGGTGATAACTGACTATTCCATTGGTGTGACTTTAGTTGTCATCGGGATCTCCGTCCTTGTCTTTGCCGTCGGGTAACACTGAAATTCTTTCCATCGAGTTACTCTGTTCTTTGCTCATCGGGCAACACTATTACTTTGCTCATCGGTAATGCTAAGCATTTTCTCGTCGGGTAACACTGTGACTTTGCTCTTCCACTCTGTCCATCGGTGTGCACTCCATCTATGTATATAGTCACTTAGTGTATACTTGACTTATATGCATTACTAATAGCATAGCCTCAATTCATCATTTCTTTGAAGTCTTTGGGAGTATTTTCATGACCATATAAATTATATCAAGTTGATATCAATGAGAATACAATACATTAACTGATTTAATGCCTTGCATGGTCATCAACTTAACATCTTCAAACATTCAATCAGTTACATGCCATCATCATCTTCTCCTCAAGGATAAGCGTTGACCACAAAATCAAATCTAACTTGATCATTTATTAACCTTTCTTGATCTCTGGATAGGTCCCACAAGCTGCCACTTGTCACTTAGGTGCAATGACTTAATGATTAAATACCTTCATCTCTACTTTAAGGCTTGGCACTGTCCTTTAGAAGAAACCTAACCTGACTATTCTTTACCCTGTCCATAGCCTCAACAACTTTACACATGGCCATTAAGAACAATTCCTTGATCACTATCTATCGTGCATCTTATCTTCAAGGAAAAGCATTGACCATAGGATCAAAATAGATCTGCACAACCATTAACCTTGCCTTTAATAGGTTCATAGATCTGACAACTTTCCATGTGTCAACGTGGTGCAATTCCTTGAAGGGTAAATCATCAGTATCTTGTGATTAAGGCTTTACGCCCATCGTAGATCTTCTTCTAATTTTATCAAACTTTACCTTCTCTTAAGCTCTGACTACTTTCCACGTGCCTGTCTTTCATGATGCCTTGATGAATAAATAACTTCATCTTCATGATCAAGGGAAAGCGTCGTCCATCAAATAAAAATTTACTTGGTACTGTTCCAGTTAACTAGCCTTTAACTCTAAGCATCTGAATCCCTTTGCCTCTGAGTCATTGAATGAAACTTCACCTGACTTGGTCTGACCATGATAAAATCTAGAGATTCAGAGAT
The DNA here is from genome assembly GCA_018584345.1 of Thuja plicata. NCBI lineage: Eukaryota > Viridiplantae > Streptophyta > Pinopsida > Cupressales > Cupressaceae > Thuja > Thuja plicata. The sequence goes on from MU224185.1 coordinate 411,708, forward strand.
AAAGGAAACTCCAAGTTGCTGAGACATTTTTTAACCCATGAGTTTATCTAGATATTACACGCATGCCACAAGATCAAAACTTTATCCACAAACCTCACTAGATCTATGAATAAAAGAGATGAACTTCACTTTATCTAGTGATTCAGTACCAACTGCACATCTGAATCTTGATCAATGGCCTGCGCGTAATCTCTGAATCCTTAAAGCATATTCCATATCATTATGAGCTTAAGAGATTAAGAGCAGCACCAGATCTCTAGATAAATAGAGAATATTCCTTGGCTAAGCATACTAAAATAAATAAAGCATGTCAGGACTTAGAAAAGATAAGGAATATTAATGTGCAAGACCATGACAAGCCTAGGAGGATAAAAGGGGGCCCTGACCATGACAAAAAGACACATGACAACTTACGACTTTAAGTTACAAAAAGTAACTTCAAAATATATTTTTCCATGAGGGTTTAGGGTTTTATAAACATTTTCATGATGGAGAAAAAACCCTAAGGGTCAGAGACCTAAAACAACTTGCAGAGACTGGGGAAAATGCACACAACCAAGATTTTTTTTGAAATAGGTCTAATAGTGGCTCCGTTTGGGGATGTATGCCTCTTGCAGGCATAGTAAGGATTCAGGATTTCTGGGATTAGCATACCACCTACCAGAAATAAACCTAACCTATTGCAACAACAAACAACAAAAAGGAAAAAATTACTCCTACAAGAAAATATCTGCATCTCTGCCACTTTATTCTCTGATCTAAAGAAAATAAAATTAGGCTTGACAGCTTAAAGCCATCACCAAATTCTGCCTCCATCTTGTCTTTGTCATAGACAAATTTTTCTTCTCCCTAGATTGAAAGCAAGATGAAATATTTTCTTGCATCTTCCTAATCAAACCCATTACCACTTTCCATTAGCTCACCACAAAAATATCAACATATTGAGCATTAGAGCTTAAAAGGAAATCAGAAAGATCATGATAATGAAAATCGTGTAGCATATGAATGTTGCATTCATCAAACAAAGAGAAGCCAAGATAAATTTATTATGTATCATTTTCTAACTCAATGCCACATGTTGGGGAAACACCATCTAGATGAGAAAAGAACTCATGTTCTGTCAAATCATCATTTGTAACATTTGGTTCCTCAAAAGGAAATAGATCATAAAATGAACAGGAAAAGTTTTGATCATCATCATAACATAAAATCTCAACACCAAGATCCCTATTCTATTTTTCAAAGTAACCATCTTGCATCACATTACTAGTTTGCACATCCATATGAGAATTCTCTAAAGAATCCTCTTGCAAAGTATCAACATTAAACAAACCATAATCTTGTCGGTGAGTGGGAGGGAATAAATCAATACACTCATCATAAACAAACCATAATATTGTCGGTGGGTGGGAGGGAATAAATCAATACACTCATCATAAACATGTGTATCTTGACCATCTGAAAGACCATCCTTCAATGGTTTAATGAAATATTCATAACTAGAAAAAGATTCAAAATCTACACAACTATCCCAATCAGTACTCAACATTATACCTAGAATATCTTCATCCTTTGAAATTGAGAAGACACTGATGCTTTTATCATCTGATAGATCAAATTCAATCTTGTTGTAGCCAAGTAATACAAAAGCATAAGGAGAACCAGAAACATACATGTCAAAATTAGAACCTACTGATTCATATTCTCTGTCAAACTCAATGTGTGTTGGGTGTAAGGAATCAAAGCTATCCATCCCTGAATATCTCAGATATTCCTAAGTCGGGAACTCTAAAATTTGTTCACTATGAAGTGAACCACTTTCATCATCCTCACCCTCCTCTAATAAGAAATCAGAAAAAACATCTTCACTTGTCCAATCATTTTTGTCCTGCTACCTGCACATATTCTCTGCCTCATATTGAGAAGAAGCATCACTTCCATGATTATAAGAGAGCATATCCATACTAGAACATCTCCTTCATAAGTTATATCATTATCAATAACCACATTACTAGGTATAACCTCATGTGTATCTTCATTTTCAGGATCTGCAACATTATATATCCAATTCTTGATATGCACATAACATTCTTCCCTCAAGGAGGCTTCCCAATGGGTTGATTCAAGGAAACAAAGTTCCAAAAAAAGCAATAAAAGTAGACTAAAAAAACTCAGCACCCCTTGGAAGTTCATCATATGCATCAAAAAACATTTCATAAAATAAAGGTATTGATAGACCCCTTCTCCTTCCCACCTTCATTCTTATCTGGAATATGCAATCCTCTTGGATGCCTTGGTCTAACAATGCAAGTTCCTCATCAAACTTATCCATTTTAAATAATACAATACTTCCATATGATTTTGCAAATGCAACTTGAAATATGAAGCATGTAAACCTCTATTCACACCCTTTTCCCTTTCTTAGTTTTTGGATATCTTAATAAGGAAGCCTTCACAACTTTCAAAAATAAAATACCTGGATGTATTGCAGCGGCTACAAGATACTGATCTGAAGTCACCTCCAAATCACCTACAAAACTTTGGGTAGAGTCACCACCTCTTTGCAGAGGTAAAATATGAATCAATTGAGGAGTGCTTCCCAAATTTGACTTTCTTTAAATTAGCTAGCTCAAAACACACCCCTAATTGGGTCTTTATTGATTCCTCTCTTGACTCTGCTCATAGTCACAAGAGTGCTATCATCTGCTACCTCTATCACTGCAAGTCCCCTCATCTTTTTATTCTTTCTTCAAACATGCACACTAGTGCAAATCAGAGAACTCAGAGTCACCACTCACCGCATGTGAGATAGTATAGATATTCATTTGACAACTTGGACTTTTAGAAACTTTGCAATGACAGATAAAAAGGACCTGACTCACTTTACAAAATTTGAGGAATATGTCTTAGCAACACATGACTCTATGACTTTTGGCACATGACTCTATAACCAAACTTTGGGATTGACTTAGCAAGCACTAGTAGAATTTGGGCAATAAATGACTAGGTGACTAAAATGTTTAGTCACGTGACTAAAAATTTTAGTCACGTGACTAAAACTGATCATGTTCTACCCATTTTTTGCAGTTCACAAATATAAATGACTAAATAAATGACCAATTTGGTCATCGGGTAAAATGACTAAATAAATGACCAAATAAATGACTAAATAATTAGTTACCCTAATAATAAAAATGACTAAATGAATGATTAATAATCCTTTACACATTAACATTTGATAATATCATATACTTATATTCTTAGAAGTTGCATTTCACCAATAATGTGTGTTCGCCAATAGACTTATTGTGCAAATATTACTCTATGTGCTCTAATATTCTATTCGCCAATAGACTTATTGTTGCATTTCACATTAACTATTATATGCGGCGCTCTATAATTTTTAGATGTTTCATTATTTTGTTTGTATCTCAAGGTGAACTTTAGTAGTTATGTCATTATTTAAATATTGTTGATACATATGTTTAATTTTCAGGCAAGATCGAGCCAACCAAAAGATTATTCATGGTTAGAATGTGCCAAGCGTTTCTATTCATGTGTTATCACTAAAAGTTTGAATTTAATTATCTGTTATATTCAGATATATTTATCAAATGCGCTCAATGTTCTCTTCTCTTCTCAAACCTCTTTTTTGTATGCAGTGAATCCTAATAAATGGGATGCCTTATTATTCTTCAACCTACACCTAGATGCTACAATTGATGACACCAGTCTGCATGGTAGTTTTGACAATTAATGATATGAAAAGTATATAAATCTTCAAACATTTCTACAAT
>MU224185.1:415604-433488 GCA_018584345.1 Thuja plicata
ACTACTAAATTAATGACTAAATTAACCAAATATACAACCAAATATATGACCAAATATATGACTAAATTAACGACTAAATAATTAAATAAATGACTAAATTAATGACCAAATCAATGACTAAATTAATAACCAAATCAATGACCAAATTAATGACTAAATTAATGACCAAATAAACTACCAAATGACCAAATAAATGACTAAATATATGACCAAATCAATGACCAAATAAATGACTAAAATAGTTTAGTCATAAATTTGGTCACGAGATAAATGACCGGCAATAAACTACCAGTGGTCACGTGACCAAATTTGGTCATTTATCTACAATTTTTGGTAGTTTATTTGGTCATATATTGTTGTTTTTGTACTAGTGAAGGCAAGGAAACAACTCATTTACACTCACTAATCAATTTTTCTACTGTATCCCCTATAGAGTAGCCATTTTGTTGGTGTTTGAAAATGTTTATGCTTTGAGAAGCAACCAATATACCTTGAGACTGATATTAGGAATGGTTAGTTCAAAGTGTGAGAACTCTGCAAGGTATCTGGACCAACTATAGGGAAAAGACTGCCCTCTGCACCTCTGGCTCTACAAATCCAAGGTGGGTACACCTAATCTAGATAGATATATCTTTATACAACTCCTTATCACTCTGGATTCAAACAAAACATGATACTCAGAAAGTACTAAGTGTTAACCAGACACTCATTAACACTCCATTACTATTTGGGATATACAACCAAAAACCACAAAACAGATAGGACTTGAGAATGGTTTTAATGTATAAAGTTTCAGAATATAGCCCAAACTAGTCAAACATGTATCTCAATAGAATATACTAATCCTTGATCAGTGCCTTATCCATTGGGAATATCTCAAATGCAAATACAAAAAATATGAACCAACTACTATCAAAGATTAAAAGCCATAAACACAACCTATCTAGATCAACCACTACTTATAAGATCCTTTTGTAGACAATTCAAATGAGTCTATGCCCTATCAAAATTATGTTTCATTTGATCCTAGATTAAAAAAAAAACTATGAAATAAAACATATTCATAGGTAACCCTATGCAGTGAATCAGAAAATCCAAAACTCACAAGAGTGACACCATGGAGATACTTGAAATTGGAATAATTGTATTAAGTATGATGAATCATATACATGTTCTAATCTGATCTAAAACATACCACTTCAATAATATGAAAAATATGCAAGAACTTTCTATTTTATCTAAATACAAAATGATAGTCTGCTACATCCCCTTGGGACTAAAGCCTGGAACTAGCACTTGGAATCCAAAACTTATGAACCCTTACAACAGAGAAAATAAGGAGATATATATAAGAAGAATAACCCTAGGAAAGACAACCATCTGACACATGTCTTTCTTTGTCAATTTGATGCACTGAACCCTCCTTTTCTTGAGCCAAACAACTGATTGATCTTTCTCCAAAAGATCAAGAAAATATTTGATCTGATTTAACTTTGTGATCCCCAAAAAATTCTTTCCTACCAAGATGAAAACCTCCTCCATACACCATGCATATCATGTCCTAACAAGAAATTTCCAATCCCTAGGGATGATGGAAACAGGGTCTGCTTTCAAGGCAGAGAGGAGAAGAGCCAAAATTAGGGTTTGATAGATCTGCAAGTCTTTACCAGAAACCCCAATTGTCACTTCTCCTCATAAATGCACCATTGAGCTTCCCAATCCATGTCCAGACACCATCCCTCAAATACACAGATGCAACCCACAAGATCAAATTTAACAATTATTGCTCTGCATTACATGACAAGGTCCATCGCTCTAAGAAAACCCTGAGAAAGGATTTAAACATTTTAAAATTAGTTACAATGGCTACTTCCCAAGCACAAAATCCCTATCAACAACTAAGATCAAGACTTTCTCTAACTTTAAAATGCATTTGTGGATCAAATTTAAGTTACCCGGGCCTTTGACCAGAACGTGCCAAGTATTTATACATCACGATGACTCTATCATTAGATATCAAGCAGTTAGCCCTTAAGGCTTTATGTCATCCATACAATCTTTTCAAACTTAACTATCCTTTATATGCCTTAGCAACCTCTGGGAGCATGACGTTAGAAGTGCCACACGTCAACCAAGAGAAAAGTTTCAAAGTCTATCCATTAAGCATCTTTCTATTAAGGCTTTACACCCACCATCAGATTAAAATCAACTTACAATGCCTTTACCTTTCTTTAATTCTAGCTGGGTCCCATATCTATCCATGTGTCACGCAGGTGCGATACCTCAAACACTATTTGATGATCATCTTTTCTATAAGGCTTTATTCCCACCATAATATCAACAATAACCTGACTTCATAATAGTAGGTCCCACAAACTTGTTATGGACACATGGATGCCACACACAATGCCTCAAAGGTTATCTTCTATGCATCATCTTCATAAGGAAAAGTGTCGACCATCAGATCTAATTTAAGTTGAATATAGCTTATCTAACCACCACTTTACTGACTGCAAGTCCCACCTCCTAGATAGGACACATGTCATACATGCACAATGCCTTAATGAATAATCAACTTACATCTCTTGCTTGAGGCAATACACCAGCCACATGATCAAGTCTGACTTGAACATTCTTTACTTTACCCTCAATGCTAAGCCATGACTACTAGGGACACGTGGTGACTAGGCGCAATGCCTTGAACACTAACTATCACTCATCTTCTCTTCAAGGAAAAGTATTGACCACACAATAAAATCCAAAATGATCATTTATTAACCTTGCTTGGTCTTTGGCTAGGTCCCACAAGCCGCCACATGTCACTTAGGTACAATGCCTTAATGGTTAACTACCTGTAACATAAAGAATTTAGATGTTGTTTGTTTTGTTTGTTAAAAATTATGTTACTAAAATGTAAGATATGAAAATGAGGGATATAAATTGTTCTTTGAATTACCTAGATTTTATTTACCTTAATGGAATTGAGTTGATTAAGTGTTGCAATTGTGATTAAGGAGAAAATAAGATGTTCCTCTTTACCCTCAAATGCACAAATGGGAGATCCAAGTTGATCAACCCAAGAGAAGGGTTAATGAACAAATGAATCAACTATTTGGAGAGGAGAATGACAAAGGAAATACCTTAAATTCTATTAATTATATGTATAGAAATGATATATAATAGTAATTGAAGAGATGGGAAAAATGCACTAACCTTGAAATGTTGCAGATCAAAGAATGTTGTTTTCTGAGGTCTGTAGACAATTTCTGGAAAAACTGACAATTGATACCGAACCAAAACACAGAGACAAACAAAACCTAGAAATCATTTTTTGTTATGATGTCATCTTATGAAAAAGGTCAACCTTGACCCAAAAATGTCAACCTTGACCCAATAATGTTGACCCTGACCTGCACAGATCCGAAAGTGACTTTGTTCGCGGATCCTGAAAGTTTGCCGAAAAGGGTATACAGATCTAGGTTCAAATCCACTGTTCTATACCTATACCTACAAGAAAAAGGAGATTGTTTTGTTTTGGGGGAGGGGTTTTCCTTGGTCAAACCCTGGTTTTGGAATTAACCTCAAATATATGTAATTGAAATTGCAGAAATGGACAAAGTAAATGCATAAATTCACCTTGCTTGAAAAAGTCCTTGTGGCAGATTCGAATCCTTGAATCCACAAGTATGCTTCAAATGTAGAATATAGAAAGGTAGGATGTCTTCAATATATTTCTTGTAGATCTCCAACACCAAGTCTTGAATGGGTTCTTGAATTTGGAATAGACTTGGAAGAAGGTGGACAGAGAGATTAACAAAAGGGCACCTTGTAGCTTCAATCCTTCAATGGCCTCCAATGGATCTCCTTCATGGAAATGGATACTTGAAATGGATGAATGCTTTCTTGAAATATTTCTTGATTTCTTTCTTGAACTTCACTTGAAAATGCTTGATCTCAATTAGGAATACTTGATGATAATTCTCAATCTTGCTTCTTGATGGATAGAAGACTTAGAGAAAATGAGAGAGAAAGCTTCCCTTTTATATGAAATTAGGGCACAATATTCCAAGGAGGCCTAGATAGGAGAATTAAATCCTATTAAATCCTTTACCCCTAGGAGAGGACCTATATTAAATATAATTTCAGAATCAATGCTTCGGAACCTGAAACAGCTGACCCGAAAGTGGGAAAACTGAATATTTTATGAGCTCTGACAGCCGACAAGATTCCAGATTTGAAAGGGGGACCCTGGTCAAGGTCAACCTTGACCTAGGTCAGGGTCGAGGTCAACCCTAACCTAGGGGGTCAAAACCCTTGGAAAATATGTCAGGTGGGGTAGGAGGTGCCCGGAGAGGCCCAATCAGGGTCCTGAACCAGCACAGAAGCATGAAATGATGCAGAAATGGGATGATGATATGGTAGAGGTAAAAAATGTCCCCTAAGGAGGGCTAATTTCTCTTAACATGAAATTCCTTCCATTTTAAGATGATACACTACCTTCATCTCTACTTTAAGGATTCACACTGACTGTTAGATGAAGCCTAACCTGAATGTTCTTTAACCTGTCCATAGACTCAAAAACTTTACACATGGTGATCAGGCACGATGCCTTGATCAGTATCTATTGTGCATCTTATCTTTGAGGAAAAACACTGACCACAAGATACAAATGGATTTGCACAAACATTAATCTTGCCTTTGATGGGCCCCAAGATCTGCCAAATTTCCACGCATCGACACGACACAATGCCTTGAAGGGTAAATCAACTGCATCTCATGATTAATGCTTTATGCCCACCATAGATCTTCCTCTGATTTGATCAAAATTTACCTTGTCTTAAGCTCCGACTACTTTCCATGTGGTTCTCTACTGTGATGCCTTAATGAATAAAGAAATTCATCTTCGTGATCAAGGGAAAGCATCAAACATTGGATCAAACCTTACTTGGTACTTTTCCACTTAACTAGCCTTTAACTCTAAGCACCTGAATCTCTTTGTCTTTGAGTCATTGATAAACGAAACTCCAAGTTGCTGAAACATTTCTTAACCCATGAGTTTATCTAAAGATTAAATGCACACCATAGGATAAAAACTTCATCCATGGCCCTCACTAGATCTCTGAATAAAAGAGCTGAACTTGACTTTATGTAGTAATTTGGCATCAAATACACATCTGAATCTTGATCAATAGCCTATGCATAATCTCTAAATCCTTAAAGTATATTCCATATCATTTCGAGATTAAGAGATAAAGAGAAGCGCTAGATCTCCAGATAAATAGAGAATATTCCTTAACCAAGCATAGTAAAATAAATAAAGCATGTCAGGACTCAGGAAAGATAAGGAATATTAAAGTAGAAGACCACAACAAGCCTAAGAAGATAAAAGGGGGCCACGATCATGACAAAAGACACATGACAACTTAAGAATTTAAGTTATAAAAAGTAACTTCAAAATAGAATTCGCTATGAGGGTTTAGGGTTTTAGACATATTTTCATGATGGAGACAAAAACCTAAGGGTCAGAGAACTAAAATAATTTGTAGAGACTAGGGTAAAGGCATAGAACCAGGAGAATTTTTGAAATAGGTCTAACAAATTCCTCCCTCTAGGAATGAAACTATTGCTAAGGTTTCAAATTTTATTTTATCCTATTTTTCTGGGGGGTTTGGTAAGAAAGAAATGAAAGATTCTTCAGGAACAAATTCTCCAATGAGAAAGTGGTCTTCCATAAGATCAAATGAACTATTATGGAGAATTTATATTTAAAGGACAACCTTGTGGAACCCTCTAATTTGGAGGACATCACTTTCTTTAATAACTGGAAAATAAAAGGTAACATGAGAAAATGCAAGGAAAACTCAAGGAGAGATGAAGCTAGATGGGATTTCCCTCCTAGGGGATGGATGAAAGTTAATTTCAATGGTGCATCAAAAGGGAACTTGGGGGTGGCAGGGTGTAGTATGGTGATAAGACATGAGCATGGGGTTTGTAAAGGTATAAAAGATATAACTTTAGGTTTTCAAACAAACCATGTTGCCAAGGCTAATGCGGCCCTACATGACTTAGTCTTAGCCAATGATAATGGATGTAAGAATATTTGTCTTGAAGGTAATTCCATTAACATAATAAAATGTCTTAATTATGATTTTGAAGCTTCTTGGTCTATTCATAATGTCATACAAAAAGAAAAAATCTTAATGAGATCTTTTGAAGGTTGCGTCATAACGCATAATTTCAGAGACATCAATGGTATTTCTGATTGGGCTGCAAACATGGTGTGAAAGATGGAGATGATGATGCATTGGAATGATGATGATGAAATGCCTTTTTAGGAAAAATCATTAATGGAAAGTGACCATTTACGGAGAAAGAAAAAAAGGTTTTTAAATGGTAAGTTTAATGAAGAGCTTTGATTACGAAGTGAGGTGTCATAATTACTTTGTCTGGGTGAAGTACATTATGGTGAAGATTATCCTAAGTTGGCATGAATTATTGGTGTTTTTGGTCAATCTGAAAGAAGTTGGTTTATTCTATAATAGCAGTAGCATTTCTCATAACGAAACTGATATCTTTTCGCAGAGAGAAAAAAATTGGAGGAAGAAAGAAACATTTTGAACCTATCAACTATGAAGAGTTGAAGGATAATAAGGTTATTTGGAATATCCTAAAGAAGTGAGGGATGACAATTTTCATGGAGAGATTACATGACAGAAACTCTACGGTTGCCAGGAAATTTTCCAAAACTTGGAAGAATGGGAAGGTGCTTGTGGGGAACTAGCTTATGGCGGTAATAGAGGAAATTATAGCTGAAGACACGGGCATGAGTATCGAAGGGATAAATTTTTATAGAGATAGATGCATCTCAGACAAATCCTAGGAGAAATTTCTTCCTGAGGAGGAGGAAAAGGAGAGACTGGTGAAGGAGGATACCTCCTACCATAACACTAAACGCATTTCTAGTCCATGGAGGTATGTGCTATTTGTTGTAATTAATTACATAAAACTCAATGGTAGATTTACCAGAGCTTATAGGAATCACTTTATGCTATTGAACCACTTTAGCCATAATGTTAAAATTATCCTTCCATTTTACTTATTAATCTTGCTAGATTTTACCATTACTAGTCTTCAAAAGAATCCTAAAGGTGACCATGCTTCACACTAGCACCTCATGCTTCTTGTTTATGACCTTCTCAAAATGAAAAATGTGGAGAAAATTTTTCTAAAGAGGAATGTTAGGGATGAGGAAGACACAGAAGGAGATGAGGAAGATAATATGTCTAGTGAGGAGACAAAGGATGCATCAGAGTTACCTTTTGGGTTTCATACTCCTAAGAAGGCAAAAGGCTTGTCTTCAAAGAAAATTCAAATGAAGGCTACAATGGAGGATTCTGAAATGGAAAAGGAAAGTGATGATGATGAGTATGAGAAAAAAAAGGGGAAAGCAGGTAAGAAAAGGAAGCATTGGGAGATCACTGGAAGTAAAAAAAAGAGGAACAAAAAAGAAAAAAACCCAAGTAAAAGGAGAATTTTTCTATCCTCAGAGGAGGATGAAGATATGGGAAAGGAGCAGAGCATTGAGATGAACTTGGGGAATGAAATAGGGGAAGAGGAAAAGAAGGAGGATAATATAGTTAATATGGGTGAAGATCAAATTCCCATAGTGAATATAGAGGAGAATATGTAGAAGGATATTAACTAAAGTGTGGAGGATATTGTGAACAGTTTCGAAAAAGATACTGAGACCAAAGTTGCTGATAACCCTACTAATGTGGATACTCATATGGATCTTAGTGGGTTGGATGATATCACTAATAAAAAGAACTGTCTACTAGACTTTACCTACACTCTGGGTAAAACATTGGATGAAATTGTTAATATTAAAAAGCAAATGTAGATCATGAGAGGCGAGGTTAAACTCATCATGAAAATCAATGCTAGGGATAAACTGGTTGCAGTTTGCCTTGATGAGATGAAAGATGTGGTGGGCATAAATTATGCATTTGTGGAAATGGTGGCTAAATTCTATGAAATGGAAAAGAGATTGAAGGAGAAAGAGGACAGGGCGGTGGAGGGGGATTTCGATGGTAAACTCCAATTGCTGCATAATAGAGTGCACAAAATGGAAGACACCATGCGCAAGATAGGAGAGAAAATAATAGTTAACCTTCAAGTTAATACTGAGCATGTGAAGATCCTAGAGAAGATGGAATAGAAAAAGGGTGACAAAGATGAGAAAGAACAGAAGGATACTATGGGACTGGGAAAACGTACTCGGGAAAGCACCAGAAAGTCAGGATCCAAGGATGATAAGGAGTTGGAAGAGATCAAGAAACCTATAGATTAGATGCAGCTTATGGTGATCTAGGCATAAGATTTAATGAAGAGCATTTAGTTGTCATGTTTAGTGTTCTATCTTTTTGGTGTCCCTGTCTGTCTCTTTTTGTGTTTTTTGTGTTTTGCTTGTTATTAGGTTGTAGGCCTCTTAGTTGATGTTGCTTTGTTTCCAAGGTGATATGGCATAGTTTTTGTTGAGCTTTATTGTAATATTCATTTAAACTCTTTGATAAAGTTTTTGGGTCCTTGTAAAACCCATTTTTACGTAATCAAAAAAATTTGACTCCAAATTGAATAGGTAAGTTAAATTTCTAATTTTTTATTGTTATTTTTTGTTTTTGAATTAAAATTTGTGGTTTTTGTTTTATAAAATCTAGGGTTGAAATGATATTCTTTATTGTTTTTTTAAAATTGATTATAATTGTCTATTTTGGTTTTCATTTTAATCAGACATGGATTCAAACCAATCAGAAAACCCTCCCAATGAGTATGCAAACAATCCAAAACCACCTCAAAATAATCCCCCACCTTAAGAAGGCCAACCAGTCTTAAACCCTTGACCATTAGAGGATCTCATAGGAGACAATATAAATTAGCATAGAGGATATCAGACCACATATACCAATATCCCCACATTGCACCCCATGATTTCCACGTTGAACATCATTATTGAAAGCATAGAGAAACTCAAAGAGCAACATAATGTTGCACTTCTTTGGAGCGATTCCATGCACACCTAGTTTGATGATGGGCTTGACTATGATCAAGTTATGGACCTAAATATAACAAAACTTGACATATGTAACCTTTTTGTGGATCCCAAAACCTGTTTAAAAGTGGACCCTAAAAAGACCAAGTTGTCAATTAAATGGTGCACAAATGATGCAATACGTGAAATTTTTTGGGACTGGTGCTAGTGGATTGTTTTCGATAGACCACCCCATAGAAATTTGGATGTCCCATTCTATTTCATAAGAAAATTGTATGCTAAATTTGTTCTCGGTCACAAGGTAAATTATTGGAGCATGAGACTGAACCAGGGCGTAGGCTTAGGCACTTCTTAGGACAAGGCCATGGGCACTACCAGTGAAACCCCGCACATATGTCCACCCTCCCCGAGATTTCACCACCTCCTACAATGCAACATCTTGATATTATTGGTGAGGTTGGCTCATAGACTATTCGAGCCATTCACACCTTGAGTGATCTACTTTTTAGGGAGATTGTGGCATATTTGCCTCCTTATGGTGATGCTTCTAGCCCTTCCACATCCTCCATGAGCTCGCATGTTTGTTTTCCCCATACTTTCATTATATGCAAGAATATGTGCTTGGGTCTCCTAAATGATAGTGATGCATATAGGTACATCTTCGAGCTGGACGATACTACACAACACACTATAGGCACTCAAGCACCCCATGGAGTTGTGCATCATGGGGATATAGATCCATGGACTCCTACTATTATGGTATGAGTAAACAATTAAATTTTTATATTATATTTAATTTTAAACATTCATATTTTTAATAGAATTTTCTTATAATGATTGCCCACTTATGTTTTTTTATGTGTTTCATTTATGTTCAGTTGATGATAGAGGAGGAGATGGCACAGGTGGAGGGGTCCATGTTTTTGGCCATTTCATTTGGCTTTGACACTTCCACAGTACATACGTTTTAATGTACTCATTGGTTTCCTTTTATTATAATAGTATATACATGTGTTTTCTAATTTGTATGATCATCTTATTACATACGGATGTAGGTTTCACTAGTTTCCACTGGGGGGAAATGTGAAGGGGTTAAGGCATTTTTCATTGACAAGGGGAAGGTAATTATGTATTTTATATTATTTATGCATACATGTATACTTGTCACTTGTGGGTACACTCATTTTTAATGTACATGGTTTATTTGACAGAGGGTGGTGTCTAATGATGTCGTGAGACTGGATCACCACAATAGAGTCACATACATATTAATTCGTAGTGATAGCCCCATGGTACGTATATTTCTAAATTTATTTGTCTATATTTTACTATCAAGTATATATAATATGATCAAGTCATGATTGTATGAAGTATCTGTTTGACTTTTATAGTTCACTCCTAGTTTGAGGGAGGTACAGCACCAAGGGTTTGTATCATTGATGACCCAACCGACATTTTGTGAAGAAAGTTCAATACAGGTAATTTTAATGTTAATTTAATTATTTTTTAAACATTAATTTTCTACCAAGGATTTAACATTAAATAGTATAAGCTATAGATCAATCTCATGTTCGCAAACATATACAGGTCAGAGTCGACATTGGTGGAATTGTCCCTTCGCTACCAAGGACATATATTAGGTCTCCTGGTCACATGAGGAGACAAAGATGTGAGGTACATGAGAGTTCAATTTTTTACAAAAATTATTTATTATTATTTACTATGATTTTTGAATTTTTATTTATTATTTGTAGAAACTATATAAATTAAGTAATATAACTTGGGGTTTCACTTTTGTGTTTGAATGTAGGATCCATCAGAGCCAAATAGTACTTTGAAGAGACTTCACTTTGATGATACACCAGCAGAATAGGATGTCTTAGAAACATTTGTAGTTGAAATTCTTATTTTGAGATGCCATATGGCACATTTTGAGATGACATATGCCAGATTGTATCTAGATATGTTGAGTTTGTAAATTTTTTGAGATGGCATGTGCCATATTTTGTACAAAACTATTTCATATATACATATCTACATGTTCATTTCTGATTATTTATCCTTTTCATGTGTTATATGTATGTATCATTTCCATATTATATCTTTGGAATGTGTTGTATGTATGTATTATTTCCATATTATGTCTTTTTCATGCATTGTATTTATGTATGTGTGTTCATTTTCATATTATATCTTTTCCATTCATTGTATGTATGTATTATTTTCATACTACATCTTTTTCATGCATTGTATGTATGTTCTTTTCCATCTTATATCTTTGTCATGAGTTTTCATGTGCAATAAACCTAATCTTTTCCAAAGCAGCTACCTTGAAAATATTTTGTCGAACCAAAGTAATAGGCATAATCTATAATTAAAATTATGGTGTTATGTGTTATGCTTTTTGTATGTTTGAATTTTTTTACTTCTACTACATCATTACACTTACATTTTTAATTGCATGGAATTTATTAAAAATCATTATCTTATTATTGGTTGAATTGGTTTATTACTTGTTTACACCGATTCACCCCCCCCACCCTAGTGCCTCTATATACTAAAAATTGGTATCAAAGCCTAGTTCCATTGAAGAATCCTAACACCTTGGGAGAGGTCCTTAAGGAATACATGGAGTTTTATAGAAGGAAACTTGCAGAGGCTGAAGATATGATTGAGAAACTCAAGGAGTAGTTGAATATTTCTAGGGCTAAGAGACAAGAGATGGTTGAAAAATTGAGTGAGAGTTAGTTCATTTGTCACAATGCATTCTATGAGCTAAGAAGAGCACTTGTAAGTGATTATAAGGTGATTAGAAGTAATTGATGATTTGAAGCTGTGATTTCATGCTAGAATTTCAAGAAGTGTTAGAAGAATCCATATCGACCAACAAAGTGGTATTTATTTGTTACAAAGATCTCTCTCTCTCTCTCCTAGGTATTATTATTATAATATAAATATTAATAAATATTTAACACTAATATTATACTATTATGCAAT
Source organism: Thuja plicata (assembly GCA_018584345.1). Classification (NCBI taxonomy): domain Eukaryota; kingdom Viridiplantae; phylum Streptophyta; class Pinopsida; order Cupressales; family Cupressaceae; genus Thuja; species Thuja plicata. The sequence continues at coordinate 427,651 of MU224185.1, forward strand.
AGAGAAATAAATAATAATAATAATATAATACTCATTTATATAATACAATACCAATATAAATAATTATAGAATACAATGCTATTACCATCTAATATTAATATTAAAGAAAAGAAATTTATAATATATAATCTAAAAATCTAAAATCATAAAATTGAAAGGAGCATTGAAATTGAAATGTTGAATTTGGGCGAGACTTGTCGCATATCCAATATTATCAGATATGTGAAACTATTGGATATTTGATAATATCAAATATATGATATTATTTTGGATATCTAATTAGGATTGGTATTTACTTTGGGTTTTGGATTTGCAATGCCAAACGTGGACGGTCAACCCAAAAGACGTTTTCACCATATTTACTATGATCTCCAGACTTCAACCATGTAGTTGACGACCTTTTGTTCACTTGAAATTAATGAAACAAAAAGGGTTTCTTAGAGACATTATCAGTTTTCCAACAATATAATTTTTGTCAAATTTCGAGTTCAGTAAGTAATTATTACTTATTTTCTAATTGAGTTGTCTCTAAAGTCCTAATTGGTAAACTGATTGAAAAACAACTGTAAATTTCAAATGGTTTAACCTTTTTGAAATCTAAAACATGAGTCACATTTTATGCTTCGCCTACTATAAGAAAAAAATGTTTTCAATTTTGTAAAGTTTAGAATTGGTTAAGGTGATCAAACACGATATTTTTTTTATTCTAAATAAGTTGTAGCAGAAAATTCATAATTAATTATTTATTCGGTAAAAAATTACACATAAATATGTGTCACATCCAAACATGAGTCTACTACTTATATCTATAATATTGTGAAAATATATCATCATTTGATTGTGATTAAGGTGATCAGACATCCACTTACTTTTTATCTTTTTCCTGAAATTTTCCTACTATCTCATTGAAATCTAAAATATTAAACAATTAGATTAATTTTTTTTAGAAAAGATCTAGTAGTTTAGAAACTACATTCAATTTCCTATAGATTCTGTTCTTACAACTTTTCCACATAAGGTTGATAAGATGTTCAAATTTTTACGCCAAGTTTACTAACCCTAATTTTTTGATTTTTCATTGTCACTTAAGGTCATAGCTTGGTATACCATGATCCTACACATACCCCTCTACAAGAAATCCCCAATTTTGGTGACCTTGAGTTTGGATTGAGTGTCAAGAATCTCAAGCCAAAACATAGAACTCAGAATGCCCAACAGTTTGTTATTGGCGAGATTAGAGACATAGCAGAGAAAACCAAGGCAAACCCTCAACTAAAATGGAAGATCTACTCTATCCTCCCCCATAGTCAAGGTTCTACCTATGCCCTGAATTCATCCCTTTCTCTATCCTTAGATAGGGTGGGAAACCCTAGAGATTTATCTTTACCCTCTACCCCCATTAGATATGACATGTTTTGATGAGGATAGTGGATTAGGAGGAGGTCCTTCACCATCTGATGAGAGCCTAAATGATAAAATAAATAAATTCTTCATTGTGGTTATCCCTGCACCCCTCCCCTTCCACCCCCATCTAATCAATGGAAATATGATCCTAGGTCGAGGTGGAGGATGGAGAAATCTATCCTACCTAAATATAGAATAGGAATAGAGTCTAAGAAAAGGAAAGGCCTTGAACTAGAGGAAGGAGAGATTGGAATAGTTCAATATGATCCCCCTAATAATGTAGAAGAAAAATATTTTTTTGTTGCTGACACAAGAAAGGTAAGAAAAAATAATAAAAAAACTCTAAAGAGAGACCGTTTAGAGTTTTTTGATGGAGTAAATGTAAAGAGGGAAAGAGGCAAACCTCCTCTCCTCAATAGAAACCCTAAACCATCCAAGACCCCAAGGATTGATATTCCTCAGTGCTTCAAAGGATTTTGGAAACCCATGGAAACTAAAAAATAGGGGTCATTCATGATAATAAATTTTGCATCTTGGAATGTTAGAGGGTTAGAAATCTCTGATAGGAAATGTGTGGTTAAGAGAATTCTTAATCTACACAAGAATATGGATATTTTGACACCCCAAGAGGTGAAGGTTGTTGATTTTCCACTTGATATTTCCCTTAAATGCATCTGGAAAGATGTAAATGCATTTTCTACTCAAAACCTAAGGGGTAAGGGTGGGACCTCCATCCTGGCTGGAACAACTTGGAGGAAAGTTGTTCAAGAATGGGGAGTTTCTCCCTGCAATAGGGCAGTATGGTTCAAATTCAAGATTGAGGAATGTGAATTTGGGGTGTGTTCAATTTATGCCCGCAATGAACATAATGAGAGAATTACCCTCTCAAAATGGATTTTAAATCTGTACAATATTCGTTGGATCTTGGTTGGTTATTTAAATATGGTGTAAATAGTTCAAGATAAAGTGGGAGGTCTAAGGTTTGAGTAGAATGGTAAAAAACCTCTTTATTGGAACATGATGGTGAGCAAGATTAATCTTTTGGAACCATTAGCAAGAAAGAAGGGGGAATCAAAAGGGGTGTGGTTTACTTGGTCCAAAATTCAAAAAGGAGATAGAAGGATCTATTCGAGATTATGCAGATTCTACCTAAAAAAACATTTCTTCAGTTGTCCTCCTCCTAATGATAATCGTGCAAAGGTCTTTCCTTTCACACTCTATGACCATCATCCTAGTTTCAGCTTTGTTCAATTTATCAGTGATCAAGGGAGCATGAAAAATAAGAAACAAGGCTTTTACTTAAATTCTTCTCTTCTTAAAGATGAAGATGTGCAGGAAGAAATAAAAATAATTGCATGGTATAATAATCATATTGCTCACCATGAATCAGATGTTGCTAGATGGGACAAAACTACAGAGTCTTCACAAAATATTGATGACATGTAACTGATTAAATTTTTGAAGATGTTAAGTTGATGATCATGCAAGGCATCAAATCAGTTAATGTATTGTATTTTCATTAATGTCAACTTAATATAATCTGTATGGTCATGGAGATACTGCCAAAGACTTCAAAGAACTCATGAATCAAGGATATGCTAATTAGTAATGCATACAAGTATACTATTCACTAAGTGACTGAATACACTGACGGAGTGCATCCAACGGTCAGAGTAAAAGAAGAAAGTCACAGTGTTACCTGACAAAGAAATACACAGAATTACTGATGAGCATAGTTACAGTATTACCCGACGAGAAAAACAAAGAGTAACCCGACGGATAGAATTTCAGTATTTCCCAATGGAAAAGACAAGGATGGAGATCCCAATGAAAACTGATGCCAGACTGATAGAACAGTTAGTTATCACCGATGACTAACTAAAGTATTGACCAACAAAACATAGAGTTCAGAAAATGATAAAATATCTAGCTCGCAGAGCTAAATATAGACTTAATTGGTTGTCTACTTTGTTTTATTCGACCAGAGATAAGTGGTTGATTTAAATCTAATTTGTATAGTTGGCAAGAAGATATCTATGAGACAAATTAGGAGTTATGCTTTAAATCTAATTGGCTGGATTATTTATCATGCCGAGAGTCAAGAATCAAGAACCAAGAAACAAGGAATATTGTGTCTATATAAGAGAAAAGCTTAATTCATTTACAAATGGGATTAACGGGAGTGAATAGAAAGAGGATGCTGAAGAGAAACTGATGAAGAACTACTTCATGCAGTGCTAATCAAACAAGTTGAAGGAAGAGCTAAGGAATTCTACAGACACCGATGAATAGTGAGCACAACATCACAGAGCAAAAAGTATGGAGCACAAGGATTGAATTGATACATTGGTCAGAGAGGTAATGTACTTAAATATATCTGAAAATCTACAATTCAAAGTTACAATATGAACAGGTCATAATGTTTCAATTTAACCATTGAAGCATCAAGTATCTTAACCGAATAGGACTTAATAGTATTCTATATATTGAGGTACATCCCAAGGAGTGCCAAAAAGGTTGATTTATTAAAGTAGCATTGGATATGCCCGATGCCTATTGACAGTCTAAGAGAGAGGTTGATTCAAGGATGACAGCATTAGATGCTCGATACTAAGTGACTACCTATATGTGTAAAATCCTCTAACAAGGTCACACTTAATAGTGTGTTTGTAACCTTTAACAGGGTTGGCTCCTAACATGGCTCACTTCAGAAGAGTGAAAATTTGTGGTACCGGTCCCAGTGGTTTTTCCCCTAACAGGGTTTCCACATTAAAAATTTATGTGTTATGTGTGTATGATTCATTTCTTTACTGTTTTGCATCTTACATAGATAACTCTAGATTGATCAGTATACTCTTCTTATTTGCTAAGTTTTGATAAATAGTTATACTACTTATCGTTAATCAAGAAATAATAAGGATTGACAAAGAAAACTGACTAACAGTTAATCATTATTAATATTTCATGGCATGCATCTTGTAGGGACATAATAATCTAAGATTTATAGATTGGTGGTTAAGTTTGAAAGGATAAATATTGAGGCCACTGATTCACCCCCCTCTCAGTTATTAATAACAATTGGTATCAGAGCTTGTGTGCTTAGAAAGGAAGGTTTTAAGACATAAGATAAAGATCACAAGATGAACAGACAAGATGTACCCAAGCTAAACAAAGATAATTTTTCTTCATGGCAAAGCAGAATAAGACTCCACTTATTAGGTATTGGTAATTATGTTACTCAATTCCTAGAAATTGAATATGTGTTTCCCATAGGAGCACCACCAATTGAAAAAATGAGAGAGAAGCATTAAAAAAATGGCATGATGATAGAGATTTCTTCCTCACTCTCCGATGCTAAATTTGAAGATGTCAAAGAATGAAAAACTGCAAAGCAGATGTGGGACAAATTGAAGCTTGTACATGGTGGTGAAAAAATGTTTTGAGAGCCAAGGAAGAAATCCTTAGAGGAAATTTTGATGATCTTAAAATGAAAGAAGGTGAAAACATCACTCAGTACAACACAAGATTCAAAGAGGTAGTCAATGCTATCCGAGGAGTTGGAGGTGCACTAGAAGAAGATACAGTGGTAAGTAAAATTCTAAGAACCTTACTGCCTACTTATGCTATTAGAGTATCTACCATTCAAGAAATGAGAGCAGTAGAAAATAGCAATGTTACTCTAGACAGTTTAATTGGAAGACTGATTTCATTTGAGATGAATAACTTTGATAATAGTGTCTTACCAAACATAGAGTCTGTATTCAAAACTTCTATGAGAATAAGTAAATCAAGTCATAAAAACACTATGAGAAAAGATAGTGATAGTGAAAGTGAAGAAGATGATCTTGATGAAATTAAAGCACTTATGGCCAGAAGAATGTAGTTAGGAAAAGGTAAATTACCACTTGTTTGTTATAACTACAAAGAGATTGGACACTTTGCTTTAAGATGTAATAACAGAAGAAAATATGATAGAAGTAATGATAGATCATTTAAAAAGAAGTCTGACAGAGGTGATTATAGAAGCTACTGACAATCAGAAAGAAGAGATACCCGAGACTATAAGGACAAAGGAAAGAAGGCCAGTTACCTAGCAAAATGCAAGGATGATGATACTCACACCGAATCTGATGAAGACATCGAGATGGTGTTTGTGGCTGTAAAGAATGATTCAAATGATGATGAAGAAAGGTATGTAGAAACACCTCTCATATCTAAAATTAGAAAAAAATGATGTTTGGATCATAGATAGTGGATGCACTCACCATATGACCAGTGATAAGAAAAAGTTTGAGACTTTTGAATAATATAAAGGTGGTTCAGTAAGAATGGGTAATGACACACCTTGTCCAGTTGAAGGTAGAGGAACAATAATGTTGAATAACCAGATAAAATGTGAGAATGCTTATTGGGTAAATGGATTGAATTATAATC
>MU224185.1:433538-462304 GCA_018584345.1 Thuja plicata
TGAAGGTAGAGGAACAATAATGTTGAATAACCAGATAAAATGTGAGAATGCTTATTGGGTAAATGGATTGAATTATAATCTATTGAGTGTTTCTCAGTTGAATAATTCAGGTCACAAAGTAGCATTTAAAAATAAGAAGGCAAAGATCTTCAATAAATCTAGAAATCTAATTGGTACCGGTGAGAAGAAAAAAGGTAACTTATTCTATTTGAATGATACTAAATCCACTTGTTTGATTGCTACAAATGAAGACATATGGTTATGGCACAAAATATTGTGTCATGTGAACTTTGACAACATGATAAAGATTATCAAAAAGAGAAATGTCAGAGGCTTACCGACGATGACCAAGCCCGACAATATCATGTGTAAGAATTGTCAAAAAGGTAAAATGACAATGTCTAGTTCTAAAAGAAAAACCCATACATCTAATGCAATTCTAGAATTAGTCCATACTAATTTATGTGGACCTATGAGGACAAAGAGTTATTATGGAGATAGATATTTTATTCTCTTTGTTGATGATTACTCTAGAATGATGACAGTCATGTTTCTAAAAGATAAATTAGAAGCATTTAAGATGTTTAAATGGTACAAAGAAATGGTTGAGAAATAAAGTGGTAAGGAGTCAAAATGCTTAAGATCAGATAAAGGAGGAGAATTTATTTAAGATGAATTCACTAACTTTTGTAATGAGCATGGAATCAAAAGACAGGTCTCTGCACAAAGAACACCACAACAGAATGGAATTGCTAAAAGAAGGAACAAATCCATAGTAGATTATGCAAGGACACTAATGATAGAGAAATGCATCACCCAAATCTTCTGGAGGGAAGCTGTCATTACTTCTGTTTACACATTGAATAGAGTAAAATTGAAGAAAGACACCAAAAAGACACCTTATGAGCTATGGTATGGATACACACCCAATGTAAGTTATTTCAAAATTTTTGGCAATGTTATATCTTAAAAGATGATAGAAATGGAAAACTTGACTCCAAGAGTGATGAAGGAATTTTTTTGGGGTATTCTACCAAGAGCAAGGCTTATAAATGTCTAAACAAAGCCTCTAACAAAATTATTGAAAGTGCAAATGTAAAGATAGATGAATTTGCAGAGAAGAATGAACAGGAAAGAACCAAAGAACCAAAGGACTAAAATAAGTTCACTTACAATGAGGAACCTGACACTCTACCCTACCAACAATGTAGAGATCCTGAGAAATAGATCATTGCACCCGAGCATCAAGCTGCAAATACCGATGGTTAGGATAATGATCAAGATAATGTGCAAGGTGATGAAGAACAAAATGAAGAACAAAATGATGATCAAGCTGATAGACAAAGAGTTGTACCTGTACTTGCAAGATATCTATGAAGAAAACATCCAGAGATACAGATCATAGGAGATAAGAAAGCTAGTAAAAGAATAAGAAGTAAGTCTCTAAACACAAGTTGTTTAATTAGTGAGTTTGAGCCAAAATCTGTCAATACTGCACTTGATAATGAAGAATGGATAAGTGCTATGAATGATGAGATTTAGTAGATTGAAAAAAACAAGACATGGTCACTTGTGCCAAGACCAGATGACAAGAATGTCATCGGTACAAAATGGATATTCAGGAATAAGATGAATGAGAATGGAGAAGTCACAAGGAATAAAGAAAGACTAGTATGCAAAGGGTATGCACAAGAAGAAGGAATTGACTATGGAGAGACCTGCACCCATTGCTCGACTAGAAGGAGTAAGAATATTGCTTTCTTATGCTGCTTATAAAGGATTCAAGGTATATCAAATGGATGTTAAGTTTGCATTCCTAAATGGAATATTTGAAGAAGAGGTATACATTGACCAACTAGAAGGGTTTGGTTATCATTTTAGTTGCACCCTAAATTGATAAGTTGATTGTTATCTTACATTGTCATGGATTTGATAAGTTGTTGACCTAAGTATAGAATTTACTTGAAAAACATTAGAGAAAGTACGCATGCAATCTAGCAACTACAAATAGAAGAAAGGACTTGCATAAAGGTACATCCTTTCAATCTTTGTTCAGACATTGAAGATAAATATCTTATTATTGCATTCATAATCAACACTTATGTTGTTCTCTAAGTATTGATCTAATTTTAAACTTTCAAATTCAGAGAATTGATCATTACATTGAACATTTTAAATGAATGCAATCAGCAAGTATTACTTTATAGGATTACATCTTTCAGTTGGAAAGCATTGAGAAAATAAATAGTACTGAAAGTAAAAAGAAGCATTCATGAAGTAAGGGTCCCATGCATCGCCTTGTCATATGGTTATCGTCATCTGGTCTTCTGCATATTGGGGTTGAGCAGTGATGTAATCTGGGTCATCATGGATTCTGTCTTGTCTCATCCTAAGTTGTTTTTGTATTCTACCTGCATCATGAGAGAAAAAATGGTGTTAGATCCAAGATTGGATCTAAACAATACATAAATCCCTAAGAACAGCATGCTGCAATCAACACTTTCAGAACTGCATATCTACTAAGTAAATATCAAATGCAATAACAAGGTATACATCTGCAATAACTAAACTAAGTATCAAAGGGACATAGTTTTATGAAACCTTTTACTACATGTAGTTGTTATCCTACATTAGAAAGAGATTATTAACAAAGAAGCATAGCAATCCCTATGTGAGGTCAATAAGTCTAATTAGTGAACCCACATTCATACATAAATGTTATCCCACATAACATTTACATACAAACATGAATTCACTGATCGAATCCATCAATCTAACATAGGGACTTAGGACTGATTGTATGCAAGTGAGAGGTCCACAAATTCTAAAGTATGTTATGTAGAAGAGAAAATGGGACAAAAAAGAGTGATAACAATGCTGTTATAAAAGATACATGTGAAATGAAATGATGCAGAGTGTTCCTAAATAAAGGATGTGGCAGCAAACAAAGAAGTAGATTTGCAAGAGAATGAGGTAACACTGTACCCTTTCAGTATACAAAGCATGCATGAGATACCATATAAATGTTGTTTTGAAGCAATGCATTAAGATAATTCAGGAAAAATAGAGGACACTAAATGCTATTACAAACTAGAGTGCATATGTGAAAGATCTAACTATATTGCTATCAAAGATGGAAAAACATATACACATGGTTCAATCATCTATTAAACACCGCATAAGTACTTCAACTCATTACTATTCTGAGTATTACCATTTTGAATGAAAGCTATGAGAAAGAAAGTAGTGATGGCCACTTTATAATAGTAGGCATACACATGATGAAATATTAGTGTTGTTGTTGTAAGAGATGTATGTGCTAAAAGACATATAGTACAAGAAGTTCACAAGAAGGAAGAAGACAGAAAATGAAATCCTTTTTTTTAATACTAATGTTGTTTGCTTCATGTGTAGATTGAAGACTAACTAGAATATGTAATCATTATAATGTATGTAGGAAAGATATATGATTAGGAGTCTTTATGTCAGGAATGTGACCCATGGGAGTCACGAGACAGATCATGGTTTTATTTGAAAGATCATTTACAACATAAAAAGGCAAACATGGTGTATAAAAGTTGATTCCTTTTTGACATAATAACTCACTGTTATTTAGAAGTGAAATCCTACAATAGATTTATTGTTATTCAGTTCATATGTTTCCAGACAGCAAGTAGTGTGTATATTAAAGCAAGAAATGTTCAGACAAATCAAAACAAGAAAGTGTTGTAAGTTAAGGCATATAATATAATATTTTAAAGAACAGAAATGTGAAAATTTTCTCAACAATAGAAAGAGGGCAGTTCTTATAAACATTATGGTCATTTTGGAGAGGAAAAGCATTATATGTTTTAGATGATAAATGTGGAGTTCCTTTTCAAACAGTCAGGGAACATGTTTTTATGACAGCATTGTTTTTTAAACAAAGGGGAAAAATTGTTATTGTAATGTTCTAAACATTAACTGCTAGGTTGTTTCACATTTGAAAATTCATTATGCAGGTATCTCAAAATACAATAGAAGATAAAGAAAAGTGAACAAAATTTGAAATGAAGCTCATTTCTATGCTACAATGGTGGCACAAAAGATAAACAACAATGACAAGTTCTTTTAAAACTAGAACAGATTTATTGGAACCCAAGTTCATATATTCTCAGACAACATTCATATGTTTTAAGATAGTTCCATATTATTTACATTTGCAAATTCTAAATACTTTAGTTATGTATAAAAGCCATGTGGGTACCTTAAAAAAGGGAAAAAATGCTATGTTTATAATTTTTTGCCATTAAAATGCTGGTTTCATTTACAGATTTACAAAATCAAGTGTACATCTATAGAAAAGTTATGGAAGTGACAAAGCATCATGTTTATGTGTGCAATCGAAAGTTGAAAAAACATGAAGAGAAAGATGTACTAAAAGATTCAGACTATAATCAAGCAAAAAGATGAAGGAAACAACTTATCTTTTAAAACTGCAGATTTGATGGAGTCTAAACTTGAGGACTATTCACACACCATATATTTGGGATGAGTCTGAAAGTATGACTAGAGGAGGCTAAGAAACCCTACATCCTTCAAACATACTTCAGACCGACTCCAAAATCACAGTGGTAAAGATCTAGTTCTCATCTAGTTCACAGACACTAGCTGAAGTCTGAGTACATACAACACCATTGTTTTTGGCATAACCCAAATGAAACATGCTTGTACTTTGGATAAGAGAAGTAGAGATAGTAAAGTTCAAACACAATTGGAGGCTGAGTATACAACACCATTATTATGGCATACTGAGAGATACCCACATCACAAAAGCCATAGTTCAAACACTGAAATGCATGGAGGGTTAAATACTTGCCAAAACAAACAATAAAGCCGAGTTCAAGATGCCCCACAACTAACTCTTAATGGAACTTTGGTTCCATTTAAACATGCATAGATAGAAAGAAAAGACTCAAAGTTCACGGTCCTAGCTCAAGTTTGAGATGCAAAGACAGTGACAAATGGTGAAGGATGAGTTCATTCCTAGCAACAGGAGCTCAAACCTGAGTGAAGCTAAGATACAACATGAGGTGTTATTACAGACAATATATAGTGGCAATAGAAGCAATGTTAACTCAACATTCAAAAAGAAGTGGAGGCCAAGTCCAATGAAGAGGTTGTGTTCATACAAAGAGATAGTTATGTAAAGCGCCATTATTCATGGCATAAATTGTACAGTAAGAGCATGCATGAAAACCCATAAGCATAGAACCCCAAGAAAGAACAAACAAAATGAGGCTGAGTTACCTTTCCTACAATGACAGTATTAACAGAGTGTAGCCTGAGTTTAGATACATTCAAGATCACACTAGAGAGCATGTGTTCTTTACCATTATTTATGGTTTCAAACTGCAGATCATGAAGAATAGAAGGAACAAATAGAAAGAAGTCCAAATTCACTAGTATGGTGGCAACCAAACCCTAAGCTCTTTTGTTTCTTAACACACAAAATGCAAGATGCAATACAAAATGCCTATGTTCAATTCGATGCATTTTTGGAATCCACTATGCAGTCGAGTTAAAGTCTCTGTCTAATAACAATGCACAGAAACTCTTCAACAGATGCCACGCTACTTCTTTGACATGGGATACAATGGATATTTTTGATGATTAAATTGACCATATTTTATGGGTTAGGGCTAGTTAAAACCATGGTGTCAACTTCATGTATTGAAGTAATACATTGTATTAATGTTTGCTTGTAGATGTGGTCGGTTTCTTTAAACAACATGATATATCTTTTGGGTGGGATTTCATGTTCTAATATATTCTTAGGGATATATTTAGAAAGGCATGTAATGTTTTTAATATGTGTTGATAGATATTGTCAAAAGATATAAATTAGATATATCAACACTTAGGATACAAGCATAGTTAAAACCTAGATTTTGGACACTAGTCATGCCTCAAATTTAGGGATTTAGAAATCATAGAGGGCTTCTTAGAAGCTATTTTATGGGCCTTATTTGGGCCTTATTTTTAGGAGAGCTATCTGTTTAGAAGCATCTGTTAGGGGGGGTACTCATTTTCAAGATTAGCCTTAGAGGCTATATATTCAGACTTCTTATTCATTGTAAAGGGTTTGAAATTGGGTGAGAAGAGGCTTTTAGTGAAAAGTTTGTTCCTATACCCATTTTTATGCATTTTGTATCCATTCTTGCAAATTTTGAGAGATAATAAAGCTGGACTTACTATTCATACCTATTTTCTGAATATTGCATCTATCCTTTTTCAATTTTTTCTGCATTTAAGTGTTTATCCATTTTTTAGCACAGATTAGTGAATTACCACAAATTCCTATTCTAGGTTTAAGAGTTTTAACCTTTTGCAAAAATTTATCTATTTGTTGGTTGAATTACTGTTATTAGTGGTATCAAACCCTAATTAGGTATTGTAAACCATCCTAGGTTTTAAGAAGTGAAATCATTTGCAAAACTTAGTAATGTATGTTTGGTGAGTACAGTCTTGCAAATTCTAAATAAATCTACATTCATCTTTGGTGTATCACCTTTCCTAATTAGTCTTTTTTCATTTTCCATTTTCTCTTTCTCCCTTTCAATAGGAACCGGCCTAGAATCTAGAGATTCATTCTCCAATCCACCTAGGAGAATGTTTCCATGTTTCAATAGGATGGCTAGATTCCGCATCCAGCTATAGGTGCAATCCTGATTAACAACAGTTTTTGGCATGCCCGATGGGACACGAACTACTTCACAGTTCTTTCAAAAATATTATTTCTTATTTCTATTTTGGTGTGGGCAGTAGTATTTCTGCCTTTTAGAGGGTATCTTATCAGCACCTGGAAACTCTGGTTAAAAAGTTTTATTGTAGATTCAGTTGCAAGCTTATTTTTAATGAGAAGGACTCCTACAAGAGCCAATAGTGAAGGATTCATTTATCAAGAGTTATAGCCCAGTAGAAGAGATAGCAGATCAGCAAGAAGAAGCAGAACATCTCAAGCTATAGGAGAATCATCCTCTTTTCTCAAGGGGTCCAATTTTTCATTATTCAAAAATCCTATCTTTGAAGATCAAGCTGCCATTACTGAAAGCCATGAGGTAATTATTGAAGATTTTAGTTTTCTTGAAGATTTAAGTGTACTTGATAATTCTGGATCAGAATTACCTATTTTTGAAGAAAGAGCAAAGGATGATTTTGCTACTATAGCATCTACAAGTGGTACTGCTACCCCAGGATTGAAAACATATCAAAGGAAGGTAACTCAATCTAACAAGTCTATTGTACCACCTGTAGTTCAGCAACAAGTACCACTAGTACAGATGGCTAAAAATTTTCCATTTGTGGCTTTTGATGCTGGCAGCCCATTATAAATTACTGCTCATCATGATATACCACTAGCAACACTAAAAGGTTTGACATATTTCAATGGTGAGGGTCATATTTCAAAAATAGAGCATATTAAAGATATTGCTACTTTATGTGGATTACATCAAGTTACTCATGATGATGTAGCATTAAAACTGTTAGCAGCTTCACTTAAGGGAAAAGCGTTAATATGGTTTAGAAGTTTATTAGTTAACTCTATTGGTACATGGGATGAGTTAGGTACTATCTTAATTAGTAAGTTTGAAGATAGATCGGATAATTTCTCTTTGGTTGAACAACTAACTACTATTAAGAGAGATATTAATGAGCATATTTCTGATTTCAACTTTTATTTTCAACAAACTTGGGACAGAATTCCAAGATTTGTCAGGCCATCTAATGACTATGCATTTCTTTTCTTTTTGAAAGCATTTAACCCTGATATTGCACTTATGATACAGTCTATGGGAGGTAATACTTTACCTACTACTTATGATGTTGCTATCAGAGATGAGAACAGCTTGATACAGACTGGAAAGTTACCTCCAAGGCCTCCAATGCCTTATTGTGTGGAAATACAACCAGCTGTACGAGTTGTCATACCATCGATTATGGTTAATCCACCAGTACCAACATTAAATATGCAGGTTGTAGTAGACGAATATGCTGCCATAGCTCCTATTAGGGAGTTAAGGGACACAAGTGATAGCATCTTGAAGACATTGTAGAATTTTGGTAATGAGATTACAAATTTGAAGAGGCAGCAGGGTCAATACAATAGACCTTCGCAAGCTTCCTACCAACAAAATAGGCCTTTGAATCAAGCTTCAAGCTCAAACCAACCGAGACAAACCCAAGGATAGAAAAGAGGTTACAATCAAAGAGTAGTCCAAGCATACAATTACGCAACTCCAAGTATTTCCAAAGAGTTAACGGTAATTCCTCAAAATAATTACGTTCAAGAAATGGAATGGTGTAACACATGCAATGATGGGCATTATTGGCTAGATTTCCCTCATGCATTGGAAGCTAGAAGGAAAGATGTGTTGAAAGGATAGCTAGCTAATAGTCAAATAGAGGTATAGTTGGATCAATAAAAAATGCAAGGTAACCCTGATATGTCTTTAGTAAATTTTAATGATGAAGATACTATTCTAGCAACTAATTTTGATCCCAATCAAGTATGGAGACCTATAGCAGAAAGGACAAGGTCAAAATTAAAGGCTAGAAATGATCAATAGCCAAAATATCAAGTGCAACAACCTGCTATTATAGATCAATAGAAAATGAAGCAACATGTACAAGCTCAGAAATGAGCAGAACAACTAGTTCAGACAGCCAAAGAGCTTACTATTTTAAAGCAGCAACAGAAGGTTAGTGTTTAGAACTTCAATATTGCTGATCATTTGAAGAAAAAAAATGTTCCCTTATCCATGTGGGATGTTTTGGCTCTTCCAAGCCAGAAAGATTTATTACAGGAAGCCTTACAAAAAATTACCTTATCTGATGAAGTTCTATCTTAGCAAACCCCTAAGGTTTTAGTTGCTGACAGTACAAACAAATCTCAGCAATCATCTAAATTGATTAAGCCACCTCCATTCTATGTAACTATTATTATAGGGCAGCACTTATTCCATAACTACATGATTGATTCTGGGGCAACTAGCTCAGTCATGCCTAAGAAAATTGCTGACCAGTTAGGACTGAAATATGAGCCATTGGAAAGAGGGGTAGTATAGTTGGATGGGATAGCTATGGCAACTGTGGGAGTCATAAAGGATTTAGATCTAACATTGCATGCTTGTCCTAGATTTTTAGTTCCTATTGATGTGTACATTATAGATTTGCCTCCTAACTTCTCTATATACTTGTCAAGAGAATTTACTTCTAAGATTGGAGGTTATCTATTAGCAGATTGGACTCACATGCTTTTCTGCACAAGGTACAATACAAAAGTTACTATACCCTCAGAACCAATTGCAAAAATATGTGTAGAAAAATATGTTGCTAATTCTGGAAATGAATCAAGAATTGTCTCATTTGATCAAGAAGAAATACCTGAGGTTTTTTAGGCTCAAACACAAGTAAGCAAGTTTCCTGATATGCTGTTAGATGATTGGGCAACTAAAAATGAAAAAAATTACAGAGGAATAGATTGAGGAGCCAAGTTTGGGTAATTATGTTATTCATGAGATTTTTGATCTTCTTCCAGCCTTGGGAATAGATACAGATTTAAATCTGGAAAAAAAACCTAATGCTATTTGGAAGTTATTCTTTGATGGATCACACAGCAAAGTGGGTGCAGGAGGAGGTTGCATGCTGGTTTCACCAACAAATATAAGGTATTATGCTTCTTTCAGATTCACTTTTAGTTGTACAAACAATGTGGCTAAATATAAAGCCCTCATAAATGGATTAGGGTGGGCCATTAAAAGAGGTGTTAGCTGTTTGCAAGTTTATGGTGATTCAGAATTAATTGTGAATCAAGTTAGGAATATACATACAACTAAGAATGATTTGTTGAAAAGTTACAAACATACTGTATGGGATTTAATTGAGGGTTTTAAAGCTTTTAATCTACAATCCATTCCTAGGAATCAGAACAAACATGCTGATAGGCTTACTACCATTGGAGCTCAATATGATATCCCTACATAAATCAGAAATAGTAAGGGGCTAAACTATGTTAAAGTAATTGTTAGACATGCTGTCCCTAACAATGTTCATTCTTGGCAAGTTTTTGAATCTGACCAGCATATTGTAAATTTTTTAAGAGAAGAAACTGAGTTTGCACAGCCAAACTAGCAAAGATTGCAGCAGCAATACGATGACCAAATCATTTAGTTGAGAACAAAAAAGATGCCTAAAGGTCTTGTGACCTTGGAATCTATGTTTGGTACTAATGATCAATTCAAAAAAGATAAATCCAGCTTGTAGATAAAGGAAGAACATAATGAGGAAATTGTTGTTACAAAGGATAAAGTGTTGAAACTTGGAAAGGTACGTACACCTGAAGAACGTCAAACCTTTGTGAACTTATGTAATGAATTTCATGATATTATTTCCTGGAGTTATTCAGATTTGAAAGGATTTGATCCTAGTATATCCCAGCACACAATTGAGTTAGAACTAGGAACCAAACCAATTAGGCAGAAACAGAGGCCAATAAACCCAAAATTAGAGCCTCTTATAATTAAAGAGTTAAATAAGCTGATTGAGAGCAATATTATTTTTCCAATAAAGCATACTTCATGGGTGTCCAATCTGGTTCATGTTAGGAAAAAGAATGGAGAAATTAGATTATGTGTTGATTTATGTGACTTAAACAGAGCTTCATTAAAGGATAGGCATCCTTTACCTTCCATGGAACAAATCTTGCAGGTTGTTTCAAGTTCAGAGCGGTTCTCTTGTTGGATGGTTTCTCTGGTTACAACCAGATTTTGGTGAAAGAGGAAGATAGATTCAAAAAAACATTTACAACCAAATGGGGAACTATGACTTATCAAAAGATGCCATTTGGTTTATCTAATGCTGGTGCAACCTTTCAAAAAGCTATGGACAAAGATTTCATTAATCTGATGTACATGTTTGTACTTGTTTATTTGGATGATATAACTGTATTCTCAAAGAATGCATCAGAACACTTTCAGCACTTGAGAATTATTTTTGAGAGATGTAGGGAATATGGTATTTCTTTGAATCCAAAGAAAAGTATATCTGTTGTCCATGAGGGAAAATTATTGGAATCTAAAAGAGTAAGTGCTATCCTTGCCTTACCACTTCCTCTTCATAAAAAGGGCCTTCAAGGTTTCTTAGGAAGGATTAAATTTGTTAGGAGATTCATTCCTGATATTGCTAGATTACTAATTCCATTAACAACCATGCTCAAGAAAAACATTTCTTTCAAATGGACTAAGGAGGGCAAACTCAGTTTTGAATTAATTAAGGAAGCATTAGCTACTTCCCCTACCTTGTTAAATCCTAACTTTTCGAAGGATTTCATTTTGTATGCATATGGGAACATTGGTAGTATTGTTGCCATGTTAGTTCAGAAAAATGACATAGGTTGTGAGCAGCCAATAGCCTTTTTCAGTCAAGGCCTAAAGGACTATGAGCTGTATTATTTATTTGTTGATAAGAACGTACTTGTTGTGATTATAAGTTTGAATAAATTTAGGCATATGCTCTCTAACAATAAGATAAATTTAATGGTTTCACATCCTTCTGCTAAGGATTTTTTGCTGAATAGGAATTTCAACACCAAAAGAGCCGGATGGATCAAAAAACTAATGGAATATGACATTGAAATCAAAGTTACCAAGATGGTAAGAGGTAAGGGTCTATGTGAATAGCTTGCTGGAAATGGAGATAATACTCCAAAAGAGGATCTTGAAGCAATTCTGGCTATAGAAGATAATGAGCAAGTTGCTGTCCTGAATTTATAGAATGATTGGGTAAAAGAGATGGTTGATTTCTTACAAATAGGACAATGTCCTGAAGGTTTGGATAGATCAAAAAGAAGGTATTTTAGATTGCAATCTATACCTTATTGTTAGTTGAATAATGTGCTGTATAGGAGGGATTATAATGGTGTATTGCTGAGATGCATCAATGGAGATCAAATTGACAAGGTCCTAGAAGAATTCCATGATGGACCAATAGGTGTCCATTTTGCAGCAAGGACTACAACATTGAAGATAATGAAGGCTGGCTATTTTTGGCCAAATCTAGACAAAGATGCCTTTATTTGGGTAAGAAGGTGTTTTAAATGTGCTATTTTCTCAAACAAGCAAAGGTTAGCAGCTTTACCTCTTAATCCAATTCAAGTTGAGCAGCCTTTTGTCAAATGGGGTTTAGATTTTTTTGGTCCTATAAACCCATCATCAATTTTAGGGCATAGATATATATTGACAGCAACAGATTATTTTACTAAGTGGACTGAAGTTGTTGCATTGAAGGATGCAAATGAAACTTTAGTTCTGAATTTCTATGAAGATCTGATTGCAAGGTTTGGAGCACCTAAGACCATTTTTCTGATAATGCTTTGGCCTTTCTAGGCACTAGAATTACTGATTGGGCAGTAAAGAATAACATTTATCTTAGTACCTTGTCCAATTATTACCCACAGGGTAATGGACAAGCTAAATCAAAAAATAAAAATCTGATTCGCATCATCAAGAGGACTATTGAAGACAATCTATGAGTTTGGAGAAACAAGTTGAGGGAAGCCTTGTGGGCTGATAGAATTACTCCAAATGATCAACATGTAACTCACCTTATAAGCTGGTTTATGGAAGAGAGGCAACATTGCCAATTTCAGCAGAGCTGCCAAGTTTGAGCCTGATCAAAGAATTGGACTTGCTGGACCAGCAACCCATGGAGGTAAGGTTGGCTGAATTAATAGAGTTAGAAGAGATTAGGAAAGAATATTTTTAGAGGTTGGAATAACATCATGTTCAAATGAAGAAGACATTTGATAGAAAAGTTGTCGCAAGAGCCTTTCAAGAAGGTGATTTAGTTCTTAAATGGGATGAGATGAAGAGAAGACCTGGTAAGCATTCAAAATTTGATGCTATTTGGGATGGTCCATTTGTGATTACAGGATGCAAGACCCATAATTCTTTTCATCTCTCAAATATGGAGGGAGAAGAATTGCCAATCCCGGTTAATGGGATCCACCTCAAGCATTGCTTTTGAGGTTTGTTGGTTTGAATAAGTGCTTGGCATGTAGTTAGTTTTCTTTGGTTAGTAGCAGTTAGTATTTCTATTCCCACCAGGACCACATCATGAAGATACACACCATGCATAATCAAGAGCCCATTGGGGTTCTTGGTTAAAAATGATGAGTACCTTAATAATGTAATCGTGGTGGAAAGAGAAGTTGTTTTTTAGATAGTTTGCTTTGCAATTTCAAAGGCAGAATGAACAAAAAAAGCAAGGTTAATCACATGATACATGCATGAACACCATACCTATCATATGGGGCATGGATAATTTATGATGACCCATATCATATGCATCATGCCCACACCTATACCATATCACTGAGATTACTGTTGAGGCTCATTCTGCCTTTGGTTTAGCTGTACCTATTTTTAGATAGCGTTTACCATTATCTAAAATTTGTCCATCATATGATACATGGACAAATTCCATTGTATCACATCATAAACATAGGTTCAGACAGAAATATCAAAGTGGAGAGTGTTGTTCATTAACATTTTTGCTTTCTGTAAGTGCTGATCAACACAAGTTTAGTTTTAGTTTAGTTTTCCGTTTTCAGTTGGTTTTTAGTTTGAGAAGTTCAGTTGTTCCTAAAATTTGAAGGCTCTGTACCCAATGGATAAGAAAAAGGAAACTGGTCTTTTTTTGTTCAACAAGAAAACACCCCTAAGAGGTCGCCAGAAAATGTTGTCATTTTAGTTGCACCCTAAATTGATAAGTTGATTCTTATCTTACATTGTTATGGATTTGATAAGTTGTTTTCCTAAGTACAGAAATTGCTTGAAAAACATTAGAGAAAGTATGCATGAAATCTAGCAACTACAAATAGAAGAAAGGACTTTCATAAAGGTACATCCTTTCAATCTTTGCTTAGACATTGAAGATAAATATCTTATTATTGCATTCATAATCAATACTTATGTTGTTCTCTAAGTATTGATCTCATTTTAAACTTTCAAATTCAGAGAATTGATCATTACATTGAACATTTTAAATGAATGCAATCAACAAGTATTCCTTTATAGGATTACATCTTTTAGTTGGAAAGCATTGAGAAAATATATAGTACTGAAAGTAAAAAGAAGCATGAAGTAAGGGTCCCATGCATTGCCTTGTCATATGGTTATTGTCATCTGATCTTGTGCATATTGGGGTTGAGCAGTGATGTAATCCGAGTCATCATGGCTTTTGTCTTGTCTCATCCTAAGTTTTTTTTGTATTCTACCTGCATCATGAGAGAAAAAATGGTGTTAGATCCAAGATTGGATCTAAAAAATACATAAATCCCTAAGAATAGCATGCTGTAATCAACACTTTCAGAACTACATATCTACTAAGTAAATATCAAGTGCAATAACAAGGTATACATCTGCAATAACTAAACTAAGTATCAAAGGGACGTAGCTTTATGAAACCTTTTACTAATGTAGTTGTTATCCTACATTAGAAAGAGATTATTAAAAAAGAAGAAGAGCAATCCCTATGTGAGGTCAATAAGTCCAATTAGTGAACCCACATTCATACATAAATGTTATCCCACATAACATTTACATACAAACATGAATTCATTGATTGAATCCATCAATCTAACATAGGGACTCAGGATTGATTGTATGCAAGTGAGAGGTCCAGAAATTCTAAAGTATGTTATACATAAGGGAAAATGGGACAAAACAAAGTTATAACAATGTTGTTATAAAAGATACATGTGAAATGAAATGATGCAGAGTGTTCCTAAATAAAGGATGTGGTAGCAAACAAAGAAGTAGATTTGCAAGAGAATGAGGTAACACTGTACACTTTTAGTATACAAAGTATGCATGAGATACCACATAAATGTTGTTTTGAAGAAATGCATTAAGATAATTCATGAAAAAATAGAGGAAACTAAATGTTGTTACAGATTAGAGTGCATATGTGAAAGATCTAACTATATTGCTATCAGAGATGGAAAAAATATACGCATAAGTACTTCAGCTCATTACTATTCTGAGTATTACCATTCTGATTGAAAGCTATGAGAAAGAAATTAGTGATGGCCACTTTATAATAGTAGGCATACACAAGATGAAATATTAGTGTTTCTGATATAAGAGATGTATGTGCTAAAAGACATATAGTACAAGAAGTTCACAAGAAGGAAGAAGACATAAAAGGAAATCATTTTTTTAATACTAATGTTGTTTGCTTCATGTGCAGATTGAAGACTAACTAGAACATGTAATCATTACAATGTATGCAGGAAAGATATATGTTTAGGAGTCTTTATGTCAGGAATGTGACCCATGGGAGTCACAAGCCCGTGCTCGAACCCCATAGTCATTATTTTGCAGACAAATCATGGTTTTATTTGAAAGATCATTTACAACATAAAAAGGCAAACGTGGTGTATAAAAGCTGATTCCTTTCTGACATAATAACTCACTGTTATTTAGAAGTGACAACCTATAGCAGATTTATTGTTATTCAGTTCATATATTTCCAGATAGCAAGTAGTGTGTCTATTAAAGCCAAAAAAGTTCAGACAAATCAAAATAGGGAAGTGCTGTAAGTTAAGGCATATAATATAATATTTTAAAGAACAGAAATGTGAAAATTTTCTCAACAACAGAAAGAGGGCAGTTCTTATAAAAATTATGGTCAGGTTGGAGAGGAAAAACATTATATGTTTTAGATGATAAATGTGGAATTCTGTTTCAAATAGTCAGGGAACATATTTTTATGACAGTATTGTTTTTTAAACAAAGGGGAAAAACTGTTATTGTAATGTTCTAAACATTAACTGCTAGGTTGTTTCAAATTTGAAAATTAATCATGCAAGTATCTCAAAAGACAATAGAAGATAAAGCAAAGTGAACAAAAGTGGAAATGAAGCTCATTTCTATGCTACAATGGTGGCACAAAAGATAAACAACAATGACAAGTTCTTTTAAAACTACAACAGATTTATTGGAACCCAAGTTCATATATTCTCAGACAACATTCATATGTTTTAAGATAGTTCTAGATTCTTTACATTTCCAAACTCTAAGGACTGTAGTTATGTATAATAGCCATGTGGGTACCTTAAAAAAGGGGAAAAAATGGTATGTTTATAATTTTTTTCCATTAAAATGCTGGTTTCATTTACAGATTTACAAAATCAAGTGTACATCTACAAACAAGTTATGGAAGTGACAAAGCATCATGTTTATGTGTGCAACTGAAA
Organism: Thuja plicata; assembly: GCA_018584345.1. Taxonomy (NCBI): domain Eukaryota; kingdom Viridiplantae; phylum Streptophyta; class Pinopsida; order Cupressales; family Cupressaceae; genus Thuja; species Thuja plicata. The sequence continues at coordinate 449,839 of MU224185.1, forward strand.
GTTGAAAAAATAGGAAGACAAAGATGTACTAAAAGATTCAGACTACAATCAAGCAAAAAGATGAAGGAAACAACTTATCTTTTAAAACTACAAATTTGATGGAGTCTAAACTTGAGGACTATTCACACACCATATATTTGGGATGAGTCTGAAAGTATGACTAGAGGAGGCTAAGAAAACCTACATCCTTCAATCATACTTCAGACCGACTCCAAAATCACAACGGTAAAGATCCAGTTCTCATCTAGTTCACAGACACTAGATGAAGTCTGACTACATACAGCGCCATTGTTTTTGGCATAACCCAAATGAAACATGCCTGTACTTTGCATAAGAGATGCAGAGATAGTAAAGTTCAAACATAGCTAGAGGTTGAGTCTACAACGCTATTATTATAGCATAGTGAGAGATACCCACATCACAAAAGCCACAGTTCAAACACTAAAATGCATGGAGGGTTCAATACTTGACAAAACAAACAATAAAGCCGAGTTTGAGATGCCCCGCAATGAGCTCTTAATGGAACTCCGGTTCCATTTAAACATGTAGAGATAGAAAGAAAAGACTCAAAGTTCACGGTCCTAGTTCAGGTTTGAGATGCAGAGATAGTGACAAATGGTGAAGGATGAGTTCGTTCCTAGGAATAGGAGCTCAAACCCGAGTGAAGCTAAGAAACAACATGTGATGTTCTTACAGACAGTATATGGTGGCAACAGAAGCAACGTTAAATCAACTTTCAACAAGCAGTAGAGGCCGAGTCCAATGAAGAGGTTGTGTTCAGACAAAGAGATAGTTATGCAAAGCGCCATTATTCATGTCATAAATTATATAGTAAGAGCATGCATGGAAACCAAGAAGCATAGAACCCCAAGAAAGAACAAACAGAATGAGGCCAAGTTACCTTTCCTACAATGACAACATTAACAGAGTGTAGCCTAAGTTTGGATACATTCAAGATCACACCAGAGAGCCCATGTTCTTTTCCATTATTTATGGTTTCAAACTGCAGATCATGAAGAATAGAAGGAACAAACATAAAGAAGTTCAAATTCACCAATATGGCAGCAATAAAACCCTAAGCTCTTTTGTTTCTTAACAAAAAAAATGCAAGATGCAATACAAAAATGCCTATGTTTAATTCGATGGATTTTTGGAATCCACTATGCAGTCGAGTTAAAGTCTCTATTAAATAACAGTGCACGACAACTCTTCAATAGATGTTACGATACTTCTTTCACATGGGATACAATGGATATTTTCAATGATTACATTGACCATAGTTTATGGTTTAGGGGTAGTTAAAACCATGGTGTCAACTTCATGTATTGAAGTAAAACATTGTATTAATGTTTGCTTGTAGATGTGGTCGGTTTCTTTAAACCACATGATATATCTTTTGGGCGGGATTTCATGTTCTAATATATTCTTAGGGATATATTTAGAAAGGCATGTAATGTTTGTAATATGTGTTGATAGATATTGTCAAAAGATATAAATTAGATATATCAACAGTTAGGATACAAGCATAGTTAAAAGCTAGATTTTGGACACTAGTCATGCCTCAAATTTAGGGATTTAGAAATCATGGAGGGCTTCTTAGAAGCTATTTTATGGTCATTATTTGGGCCCTTTTTTTAGGAGAGCTATCTGTTTAGAAGCATCTATTGGGGGGGGTACTCATTTTCAAGATTAGCCTTAGAGGCTATATATTCAGACTTCTTATTCATTGTAAAGGGTTTGAAATTGGGTGAGAAGAGGCTTTTAGTGAACAGTTTGTTCCTATACCCCTTTTTATGCATTTTGTATCCATTCTTGTAGATTTTGAGAGATAATAAAGCTGGACTTACTATTCATACCTATTTTCTAAGTATTGCATCTATCCTTTTTCAAGTTTTTCTGCATTTAAGTGTTTATCCATTTTTAAACATAGATTAGTGAATTACCACAAATTCCTATTCTAGGTTTAAGATTTTTAACCTTTTGCAGAAAGTTATCTGTTTGTTGGTTGAATTCCTATTATTAGTGGTATCAAACCCTAATTAGGTATTGTAAACCATCCTAGGTGTTGAGAAGTGAAATCATTTGCAAAACTTAGTAATGTATGTTTGGTGAGTACAGTCTTGCAAATTCTAAATAAATTTGCATTCATCTTTGGTGTATCACCTTTCCTAATTAGTCTTGTTTCATTTTCCATTTTCTCTTTCTCCCTTTCCCCAAAAATATAAATATTCATTACTAGGTTATATTCCAAATTCAATAGGAAACGACCTAGAATCCAGAGATTCATTCTCCAATCCACCTAGGAGAATGTTTCCATGTTTCAACAGGATGGCTAGATTATGCATCTAGCTATAGGCGCAATCATGATTGACAACATGTTTTTAGATCCAGACAAGAGAAACATGGTATGTAGACTTCACAAAGCCTTGTATGGATTGAAACAAGCTCCTAGAGCCTGGTATGATCAAATTCATTCCTATCTTATAAGTATTGTATTTGTAAGGACTAGTGAAAACAGTAATCTTTATTTGAAGAAAGATAATGATGCTAACACTTTGATTGCTGAGATATTTGTTGACATCATATTTGGAGGTAATGCTATGCTATGAAAATCATTTGCAAATGAGATGAGTAAAGATTTTCATATGTCTATGTTTGGAGAGATCAGATTCTTTCTTGGTCTGCAAATCATGCAACAAGATAAAAGTATTTTTATTACACAATCCAAGTACATTAAAGAGGTCCTGAAAATATTCAAGATGGAAGATTCCAAACCAGTTGGAACACTGATGTCTACTGGATGTAAGTTGAGAAAGGAGGAAAAGACATCACAGGTAAATCAGACTTTGTACAGATCAATGATTGGAAAACTCACGTATGTTGTACACACTAGACTAGATATTGCACATGCAGTAGCAATAGTTGCAAGATTTTTTGCTAACCCTAGGGAGTCACATATGACTGCTATGAAAATAATTCTAAGATATCCAAAGAATACTGAGGAATATGGCTTATGGTATAAAAGAGAAGGAAAATTTGAACTTAAGGTGTTCACCGACGCTGATTGGGCTAGAAATCTTGATGACGGAAAGAGCACAACTGGAGGAGCATTCTTTATGGGTGACAGACTCATCACATGGATTAGAAATAATCAAGGATGCATCTCTTAGTCTAACATATGAAAATTGATGACTAACTAAAGTATTGACTAACCGGATAGAGAGTTTAGAAAATGACAAAATATCTAGCTATCAGAGCTAAATATAGACTTAACTGGTTGTCTACTTTGTTTTATTCAATTAGAGATAAGTGATTGATTTAAAGCTGATTTGTATATTTGGAAAGAAGATATCTATGAGAAAAATCAAGAGTTATTCTTTAAATCTAATTGGCTGGATTGTTTATCACGCCAAGAATCAAGAACCAAGAAACAAGGAATATTGTATCTATGTAAGAGACAAGCTTAATTCATTTACAAATGGGATTAAAGGGAGTGAATAGAAAGAGGATGCTAAAGAGAAACTGATGAAGAACTACTTCATGTAGTGCTGATCAAACAAGCTGAATGAAGAGCTAAGAAATTCTACTAATACCGATGAACAGTGAGCACAACATCACATAAAAGAAAGTATGGAGCACAGAGATTGAATTGATACATTGGTCAGAGAGGTAATGTACTTAAATAGATCTAAAAATATGAAATTCAAAGTTGCAATATGAATAGGTCATAATGTTTCAGTTTAACCATTGAAGCATCAAGTCTCTTAACCAAGCAGGACTTAACAGTCTTCTATATATTGAGGTACGTCCCAAGGAGTGCCAAAAAGGTTGATTCATCAAAGTAGCATTGGATATGTCCGATGCCTATTGACATTCTAAGAGAGAGGTTGATTCAAGGATGGTAGCATTAGATGCCCGATACTAAGTGACTACCTATATGTGTGAAATCCTCTAACAATGTTGCACTTAACAGTGTGTTTGTAACCTTTAACAAGGTTGGCTCCTAACAGGGCTCACTTCAGAAGAGTGAAAATTTGGGGTACCGGTCCTAGTGTTTTTTCCCCTAATAGGGTTTCCACATTAAAAATTCATGTGTTATGTGTGTATGATTCATTTCTTTACTATTTTGCATCTTACATAGCTAACTTTTGATTGATCGATATACTCTGCTTATTTGCTAAGTTTCGGTAAATACTTATATTGCTTATCAGTAATTAAGAAAGAATAAGGATTGACAAAGAAAACTGACTGACAATTAATCATTATTATTATTTCATGGCATGCATCTTGTAGGGACATAATAATATGAGATTTATAGATTGGTGGTTAAGTTTGAAAGGATAAATATTGAGGCCATTGATTCACCCCCCTCTCAGTTATTACTAACAAATATGCTTGAGGTTGTAGGCAAGAAAATGGCTAAAAATGATAGAGAGATAGAATAAAGATTGGTGGAAACCCTAAAAGAGTTTGAAACACTTATCTAGAGCTCCCCCTCTGACCCTTGTCTACTTGACAAGATGATACTTTGTAGAGATTCTCTCAGGAAACTGCAAAATACTAGGACTAGAGGTGCTAGTGTTAGAGCCAGGATAAACTGGCTTAATTTGGGGGAAAGAGGTTCCAAGTTTTTCTTCAACACTCTAAACAAAAAGAGAGAAAGAGATAGGATTAATTGTATAAGATATCAGGACCATACCATCACATTTCAAGAGGATATAGTAAATATCTTCTCCAACTTCTACAAGATCATTTTACCATAGAGGATGTTGGTCACCCCATAGAATCTTCTAGAAATAAGATTAGAGGTATCATTCCTAAAAAGATAGTAGATGAAGATGCAACACTGACAGATAGAGGGCTCTCAGACAAGGAAATAAAAAATGTCATTCTAAAAATGGCCAATGATAAGGCCCCTAGTCTAGATGGACTATTTGTGGAATATTATAAGGCCAATATAGACTGGATTTGTAATAGCCTTCTCAATACATTCAATGAGGACATTGTAGTAGGAACTCTTATCTCTAATGTTAATGTTGGCCTTATCAAACTGATTCCTAAAGATTGAGTCAAACTTCTGATTAAGAACTAGAGGCCCATTACCCTCCTTCATGTGGTATACAAGGTTCTAGAAAAAACACTAGCCCTTAGAACTGAAAATTTTCTTCCTAAGGTGGTTAATAACACTCAGATTGGATTTGTAAAGGGGAGGTACATTTTGGAAAATCTTATTACATGTTGGGAATCAACGGAATGGGCCAAAGTATCTGGACAACAGAGTGCTATGCTCCTCATTGAATATTAAAAATCTTATGATCAGATTGAATTGAAATATATCCCAATGATGCTGGAATATTTAGGATTCCCACCCCAGTTTTTCAAAATGGTTTCTACTCTCCTCCAATGAGCAATGACAGTAGTGGAAGTCAATGGAGTTAGATATGATTTTTTTGGTCTATCAAGATCCATCAAGCAAGGTTTCCCCTTGCCCCCTCCTTATTTTTCATTTCTACAAACTCACTTCATTACCTCCTTAGGGATGATTGTTTGTCCCCAAAAGTGAAAGGTATTTTCCTCCCCAGTGATCTGGAAGTCTCCAAAATTCAGTTTGTTGATGACACCTCCATATTCCTGCACCTTGATGAAACCAAAATGGTCAATCTCATGGCCAAACTAGAATTATTTTGTCTAGCCTATGGTAGTAACATATCCATTTCCAAATATATTATGTTGGGTGGGGAACATAATGCCCCATCTTGGTGGGACAAGTTTGAATTTGAAAGGGGTGGTCCTAACCATGTGGTTAGGTATTTGGGCATTCTATTTTATTTTAATCCCAATATCAATATGATGTGGTGTTGGATCAAGGAAAGGATTGTTAATAAATTGAATAAATGGGACAGAAAACTCCTCTTATTCCCTGGTAGATTCCAATTTTTTCATAAAATCTTGTCCTCCTATCCTATTTACTTCTCCTCCACCTGGCTCTTTAATCAACAACAATTCAATTGTATCCAAAAATTTATCAGAGAATTTCTTTGGTTAGATGGTAGAGGTAATAAATGAATACATGCACTCCCCTGGGAAAGGTGTAAGAGAAAAATCTTGGCAGTTGTTGGCCTTAAGGATCTCAGGACTCAAGTTATAGCATTAGCAGTTAAATGGATTGCAAAGGAAGACACTAGGGAAGAACCTTGGAAAGTCTTAATTCAAAATCATCTATCTCAGGCTCATCCTAGAAATTCCAAAATGTGGAGCAACCTATGCTTCAAAGATATTCTTACATTAGATTCCAATGTGAAAGTTCAAGGATCTAATGTTTTCAAAAGTATATGGAAGAGCTGGAAATATATGAAACAATTTTGGGGTAATATTGGCCCAGCTGAAAGTAATGGTAGGATCTGTGGTAATAAATCAATTTGGTGGGATCTTAAATATGTAAATAATCCCTTGGGAATTCTATAAAGATCCTCAGACAAAAAGTGGACAAAAAAGACATTTCTACCTTAAATGATAATTTTTAGTAGGGAAAATTAACTTCTTGGGAGAAAATTGAAACAGATTTTAACATTCTCAAGTCCCAATGGAGAACTTATTCTCTCCTATCTACTTCCCTTAATGAATTAGGATCTTTCAGTGGTTGTTGAACTTCTATTTGTTGCTCCTTCAAACTCTTTTGGCCTAATAACAATCCCCTACACCTTGTAAAGTGTGTGCATGTGTGTGTGTGTATATATACATACATATATATATATATATATATATATATCACCTCCTTACTGTCAGCCCTTCTATTTTCTCCCATGTCAACTCCAAATGGAATCTTGAAGTTTAGCATTCACAATGGAACAAATGCTTTTCTCTCTTATGGAGTAGACCCTTTGAACCAAAAATTTCCTTCTTTTTGTGGAAACTCATCCTGTATAAACTTCCCTTTAATAAACTTGGGGGTGAGCCCATTCTTTGTACTATCTGCAACACCAGGAGTCTGTGATGCATTTTTTTAGTGTCTCTTTACCTCTGAAGTCTGGAAGATGTTTGGTTTTACCTTCAATGTTCATTTAAACTCTCTAAATATTATCACTCGCCATATTAATAGAAACAAATTTTGTAACACTTTCTAGTCTATTTTATCCTCTATTGTATTGTGGAATATTTGGAAGGCTCAAAATAATGATGTTCTTGCAAGTAAGGACATGAATCTTACCGAGTATCATAGGGGGCTCATCTATCTGCATGTTTCCATGTAGGTCACTATGGTGATTAAGATGAAGGAAAGAAAATTCCTTCAAATCTCGAGAGAAGGGAAGACCACCATTGAGAAAGATAACATTGCACATGGCTATACCACCATGAAGGCCAAAGAGGAGTTTGAGATTACTCTTGCTGAATTCATTCAACAGTTGAAACAGTCTGGACAATGGAAGGATGGCACATAGTAGCCAAAGAGTGAAAAAAACTTGGGCTTCAGATCACATGAGATCAAAGGATACAATTCAGTCTCCCCTGATTTGAATGATGTTGAATTAGAAGAAGGACAATGTGATTCTAGACAGTTATAAACTACTGCTAGTTATTTATTTTTGATATACTAATTCTCTTATTTGTAAAAATGTTAAGATGTTCTGAGTAGTACTGAGGATATCTCACTATACTATTTCCTTTTTGAGTTCATACTTCTGATGTAAAATCTTCATTATTTTTTTATATGCAATAGAAAAGAAAGAGTCTCTCAAGGGGTGAGTTATATAACTAAGAGCTTTTAGCTGAAGGTTGAACTGGAAGGAACAACAGTTCATGATTTAAAATAGATGTATTATTCTTATCATTTTTAAGTTTTGCAAGGGACCTACCAAAGATCCATGACTATCATCTTCCATGATATATTCCTTGACATTGTTGAATATTGTCTTGACACCCTTCTAACAAAGTCTAAAAAGAGTTAAAATATCTAGTTTATGAAAAATAATATATAAAAATGAAATATAACTTTTATAATTTGAAATATAGTAAAAGTTATAGATGATTCTCACTAAAGATAAGCCACTTCAAGGGTCAAACCTCCAAAAGTATTATAAAAAAAAAATCTATAACATGGTGATGAAGTTGTTAGGAATGAAAAAAATTTGGTTACCATGATGTTGTTCCTACCATTTCTGCTATGTTTGATCCTAATCCTTAAACCCTAGCTTCCATGGTGTTTAAACCCTAGATCATTTGTACCTTTTATAATTTTGTGTTACCTTTTTGGGCCACTTAAGTCAATTTATCCCATGTGATTTAAAGTCATCATGTGTGGGGCCTATATTTTAAATATGTCCTAAGTCCTAGTGGGGCTCATTTTCATATTTCCTAAGTTTAAATGTCCTTGTGGTGTTTTATTTATTGCAATATGTTGAGAGCGGTAGGTGTAATTCCCTGATCACAAAGTGCCCGATGTTTACCCTTCAAGGAATCATGCCTCAGTGCCAAGTGTCTGTTTTCAGATTGTGAGGTCAACATTTTCAAGGCTAGCAGCAAGATAAAGTCAATTTAGACCTAAGTTGATCAAATGATTGGCGTGATTATGGGATCAAAACCTATAGGGAAGTTATTCTTCATGAAAATGTGCCTATACAACACATAGAAAGTGGTGGGACCAAGGTAGAGCCAAATAAAAGTAAAGTGTTGAGCAGATCAAATTTCATCTAATGGTGGGCATAATCCCGTGAATGAAAGTTGCATAAAGTTTATTCACCGTGGAATCATGCCTTGTTAACACATAGCCATTTGAGATCATGGGCCAGGGGATTTGATAGGAAGTTAATGTGCGGTTAGATCAGATTTGATATAACAGTGTGTGTGATCCCATGAAAAGAAGATGGGGATAGTTTATTCTTTGCAAAATCATGCCTTTGTATCATGTCTCCAAATCAGATCATGGCTCTGGGTTTTCAAATAATTATAAAGGTAAAGCAGATCAGATTCAATCTGAAGGTAGGTGTGATGCCTTGATAGTGAGTTGCAGGATGGATAGTTTTTGCGGGATCATGCTTGAGTGACACCTATCTAAGTTGATCATCATAGGTACAGAGGAATAAATAATTTCCAAGGCCACTAATGTAGTGCCACATGGATGTCCGAGGATTTGTTGATTGGGCTTAAGTGTTTCATTTTCTTGGGCTCATGGATATTTTAAAAGAGGATTGATGACCATGTTTTAAAGATGAATTTAGGGTTTGATCTAGGTAGTTGATAGTGTTTTTGCACCATGGTGACCATTGGAATGGGTGTTATTTGAATATTCAAACCTTTGCAAAGGGTTTCTAGTTGTATGATGGTTCATTATTAACGTAGTTAAGGTCGGAGGATCCAATAAAGGACTATCCAAAATTGCATCCAAAAACAAGAACACACAGTGGAAACAACACGACACAAGATATATATCAATATCAACTTATATTATCGTAGAATTCCAATTACATGCAACATGACAGGTTGTTTGGCCTTCCCAATTAGGGATAATTACATAAACATATCCAATAAGATCTCGTAGGATCCAACTTTATCCATCTACCCTATAGCTAAGTGGAAGAAATCAGATCTAAACTTGTGCTCGCAAGCTGCCAAGTAATCTGCAATCTCTGTCTACCCACTTACAACTATCTATAGCAATTTATAATCATTCAACTTATTAGCTTTCTCTGCTATCCTCTATCTATCATCTCAAGCCTCTATTTTTCTATCATTTACCTCTAAACATCAACCTAGAATCTATTTTATACACACAGCCACAAGTTGGCTTATAAACAATAATTATATGACCCAGTCAGCCATACACTCTACAATGAACATATATTAAATGCACCAATCAACTATAATTAATAACAAAATACATAGGAAAACACATCAACACAGGTTTAGGTCCACACAAGATCCAATACAACAAATCTGCACACCTCAAAACTCAGCATGATCCCAATGACCTACTCAAATCATGGATGCAAACTCCAATGTACACCCAATCCATAAACACAGTTCAATGAACGCCAACAATCAGTCGATAAATAAAAACACCAAGAGCCAGACCACTCGTTGAAAGACACAACTGAGCAAAACTCCACCGAACAGACACCACTAAGTAATATGCTATCAAGCAAGACACTATCGAGCTACACACATCAAGCAACTACTAGAGAGTAGTGTACCCTAAGTAGAATATCACAGTAACAATGAGCACCACTAAGTCCAATCACCGAGTTCAGTAGTGAAGCAATACATCTTCCAACTGAGAAGTGCCATCAAAGTGATCGAGCACCTCAGGTCTCCAACCAAGTTAACTACTAAAACAAAAATCAAACTAAAACATGTTTTTGGTGACATAGGATTTCCAACTACCCCAGGATGCTCTTGCATCACACCAAGTCCTCAACCGACACACTCTTCTCTCATTTCTTCTTATGCTTCCTTTTACCACTAGTAATTGTTGATTCACCTTCACATCTTTGCACACTTATGTGCTCACCATGCACTATAACCATTTCAGATCTGCTACCAATGCTCAAGTTCCTCTTACCGAGCTTTGTATCCTTCAAAGGAATAAAAATAGACTTCGTCCCATCCTTCAGTATAGTAAAGAAATTTTTTTTACACTCATGAATAGCCTCTCTATCATACTTCCAAGGTCTACCGAGTAAAATATGACAAGAAATCATCTCCACAATTTCACATAATACTTTATCTCTATAAGCACCAATGTAAAAACTCACCAGACACTGCTCCTTCACCTGTACTGCATGACCAGCTTGTAACCAACTTATCCTATAAGGACAAGGATGCCTCAACCTTTTCAAACCAAGTTTCTAAACCATCTCTTTAGCAACTAGGTTTTTATTACTTCCTCCATCAACAATCACCTTACAACATTTACCACCATATTTGCACACATTCCTAAAAAAATTCTTCCTCTAACAAGAATCAGCTTGCTTTGAGGACAACAAAGTTCTCATAAGAAAAATATTCATACCCTCGACCTCAGGTTCATTCTCAACAACCTCATTCACCACAAAATTTTGGTGACTACCAACCTTCTTATCTGCACGGGGACATTAAAATGATCAATGTCCTTCTTCTCTACAGTTGTAACAAGTACCTCTAAATATACCTCTACCTATCTTTCTCCTTAGTTCATTAGGTTTAGGTTCATCTTCAACTTTTGGTTTATCCTTTACTGACTGCTCATGCTTCTCTTTCCCTCAGGAATTACCATAATGTCTTCTTTTTAGCCTATCTTCTTCCTTCAATGCATACTGATAAGCATCCTCTACAGAGTCAATCTTCAACATACAAATCTCATCTTGGATATTGAATTTCATACCATTAACATACCTCGCCACCTTTTCTTTAGAAATTTCTCTATACCCAGATTGAATAGTCTATTGGAAAGTTGACTTCCTGAGGAAGCATGACTTATTTTGTGTTGTCAAACATGGCAACAAAGTCATACTAATTTTCTATCAAAGATAACTTAGAAGATAAAATAACTAAGTACAGAAAACAAGACAGATAGAGAGATACAGAGATCAACACATCAACGCACGTGTTAGAGATCACACCAGAACATGCGTGCTTAGATATATACTCTATGGTGTATATACATGCTAGATCCAAACACACAGAGTACAGAACATCAGTACGGAAAAGTTACAAACAGATTAGTAGACCTACAGTCCAGGAAACAGAGCATGGAAGCCGACTACAGTTTTGATCAGCGTGTATGATTTTATAATGTAATGGCTAAGCACCTTTAGTTATAATATTGTAATAATGTAATTAATGTTATAGTAAACATGCTTGGGACAACTTGTTTGGAAGCATTATATATTTTTGTTTTAGGGCCGACTAATGATTTGTTTTGGGTCGCGCCTATTTGGATTTGAAGATATAAGTATGTAATGTAAAGATATGTTACAAGTGTCAATTATTGTGTAAGAAGAAGTTATAGAGGGACATTATAATGAAGTCAGAAGATGATATAGCTCTTTGAAGAAGTAAGAGCATCCACACATACATGGAACTGATCAGACAACAATGTCACTACAACAGTTCATTTTTGATATAGTGCATATCAACATTCAGAGGGTTGTAGCCTTCATATTATTTGGGCAGTGAGCCTAGGTAGTGAGCCATACAACCCTAATAGGGTTATTGTAAAAGAATCCTAACAAGGTCAGACCTTTAACCAGGTCATTGTACTCAATTTGTAAAGACTGCTTCTAATAGGGCAAAGGAACTAACAAGTTCATTATACCTAGTACAATATTTTGTGGGTATTAATCCCCACTGGAGTTTTCCTCTGATCAAGGTTCTTTGTAATCATATCATGTGTTATGTGTTCTTATGTTATGTTTCTTTGAATACACATTTGATATATGTTTAATTGGCTAAAATATAATAAGTAGATAAACACTGATTCACCCCCCCCCCC